>JANHFL010003272.1:68162-80221 GCA_032468155.1 Oxyrhabdium leporinum
CTAAGCTTTCATGTGATGGCTTCCTTGGGCCATCACATGAAAGCTTAGCCACCATTCAGTGTCTGGATCTCCAGCAGGAAGTCATTCAGCAACTTCCAGAGGTGGTGCGTTGTTCATTCATGTAATGGGACAGGTTTTGTTCTCCCAATTTGTCTGGCTAATTGTAGTCCATTCCTATAGAGTGCAGGTGAAGCTCGAGGTGTGGAAAGAAGCTTCTGCCTGACAACTGTGACCTTCAAAAATACAGGTAGATACTTGATCAGTGGAGTAGAATCCAAATACCAAAAGATTTGCACAAGCAGAATGAGGGGAGAATTGCCGAGGGACAAAACTAATGGGAAAGGCCAATCAAAGCTGTGTAAAATTGGCTCTTGACTTCCTTATCATTTCATTGTTAAAGACGGGGGAGGGGGAGGGTTTTGTAATTGGCCATCTTTGGATAACACATTTACCCGTCAATTTAATCACGGTTTATTCAAACCAGTTTCCTAGGTTTACATAACACACTGAACCACAAACTAATCCCATGGCCTGGATTGGCACAAAATTGCATCACCTGCAACATCTTCCAGATGTTGGGGTCTGGATCTCCAGCAGGAAGTCATTCAGCAACAGCAAGAGGTGGTGCATTGTTCATTCGTGTAAGATTAAAACATAGTCGGCTATTTTGCAATTCAGTGTTTCGTACAAATACAGCCACTGGCTGTTTTAAAGTAAAGCAGAGTCAAGGAAAATGATTCTTGGAGCCACTTCACAAAACTAAGGACCTAGAAAAATAGAAGGGATTGGAAGAACTTGAGGGATTTGATGTTGCTACTTCTTGGACAGAAATTGAGCCCCTCGGCTCAGTTCCATTTGAGGCATTCATTTCTGAAGCAGAAGATTATGACTTTTCAGAAAAGTATAGGTTTACAATTAAAACTGAAATGAATGTTTAAATTATACCATCTCTTCCATACCTACATGCCTGCATGTAAAATTTGCCTGGATATCAAAGTAATCCTCTTGCAGATCTCCAACACACACTGTCTCCCTTTCATCTAGGTTCATCAACTCAATATGGACCGAACAACTATATATAAATCAAAAATGCCAGAAAGAGCAGTCAAGCAGAACAGATTGGCCCATTTCCCTCGGTGGGATGGCTTTGCCAATTCCTGCAGCTCTGGATATTATGGAATAACAATGCAAGGAGGAAACTGCAGCCATTCAGCAATCGTGCTGCTTAAAGGAATCAATAAAATAAATAAAAGCCCTTAAAACTTTAATTTTCAAGACATGCCTCAAGTTCACAAAACAACACTGTGGCCTTCCTTAAACCTATTATGACTTTTAGTGACTCAAATGAGCTTTATTAACACTCCCAATCTCTACAACCCCACTGGGCCAGCTGTTAATATTATCCTACTGGACCTGTGAGGACTTGGAGAGCCTGCAATACTTGTTTGAGGATTCAGAAGAGAGGGAAAGGTATAAATCCCTTCCATTGTAGTCCAAATACTTCACTGGCACTCTAGGGAATTTGGGGAGGACTCCCCTTTAATCTGTGGATGAATATCTTCATGCCCAACCTGCAGGTGTGGGAGTCTCCTGGGCCAACATGCATCATTTCAACAAGATGACAAGTCATCCTCCTTTTCCCTGCAAGATGACAACTGGGGCCATTTAGTTCTGATGAACAAACTTAGTAAATACTTTGTCCTCACAACCTGGGTGCCTTTTCCCATGTCTCTTCATAATGGAGTAACCTACAACAGTTACCTTAGAAGAATAAACATATGACTGGCTGATGGAATGAGAAAGCTTCAGTCTAACCCAGGGGTGTCAAACTTGCGACCCGCGGGGCAGATGTGCTAGCCATGCCCACCCCCCATTTTAGCAAAAGGGGAAAAGTTGCAATACGTCACGTGACGACAACATGATGCCGTGGGTTTAACACCCCTGGTCTAGACTTTCATTATAGGGTTACTGAATATTGGTTGCCTCAAACAACATTAATAAAAAATACGATCACATTCAGCTTTGATTTTTTTAAAAATCTTACATGATTCCCCTATTTAGAACCCTTAATTCACTGAGGTGCACTTCAGAAGGAACCTTCCGTGGATGAATCTTCTCCTTCAACTGACACCAAGGTATGTTCACTGCCATGGAAAGCTTGATCCTCCATCAGCTTGTCTGAAAGCCCCTTTCCATGGTAGAAAGTTGGGAGAAAAAAATTCCAGTTTTAACAAAAGGAGGACTGAGGAACAAATATATGGGCATGTCAGCAACAGGGTTGTGTATCTCATCTTCATAAACTCAGCTCCATCACCGTCCAAACGAGGACAGCAGAACAGAGTTCTAACTTCTAGACTTCTGGGAAGAAAAATATGGGGTTCCTATTTAAATATTTCCTGGTATGAGAGATGCTGAGATAGTCAGACACCACAATCCGGCCACTCCCGTGATGGGTTCTTTCCCAGTGTTAAAATAGCTGAATTGTACAACTCAAAGATCAGAGCAGCTACGGAGCCTCATGCTTCAGTTGTGATTTCAGACCCCTTTTACAAGCAGAATTCCATTACTTGCCCAAAGTATGGGAAACTGGGGAAAGCTGCTCATTCCCTATTCATAACCACTCTGAACAAAACCAGAATGTCAGTTTAGCTTCCTGGTCTCTCACCCACTTGCCAGAGTTGGAAGCTTTAGCCTTCCAAGTCACTTCTGAACATCTCAGTAAAAGTGACTTTGAATTGACAAGACAAAACTTATGCTGTATGATTGTATGGGACTTATAAGGACATCGTTTCTGTCCATGTGAAACACAAAGAGAGATTCCCTTCCTGTGTGAAGATTCTGGGCTGTTTCTGACTGCCAGCTTTCATTTTTTTTCCCCCCAGCATTACAATTCATGAATGATGCCTGTTCAGTCTTAAAACAAACTGTTGGAATTTGTGAAAAATATAAAATGCTCCCTCAATCATCATTGTACAAGTTATTAAAACATCTTATCAAAACATTTCTCTTTCCCAGCAAAAACAGGGTGGCAGTGAAAAAAATATTTTCCATAAGCAAAGTCTTCCCAAAGTCCCTACCAAGAAAGAGCAGAGAGGCTCAATCCTGCCCTCCCAATTCCTGCCAGCGGATCTGAGGACTGTTTAGCTGCTGGGAGGGGAGAGGCCGGCTTTGGCTCAACTGCAGAGAAACCCACCGTCGTCCTTACGCTGCTGCAGTCGGGTTAAAACTGGGCATGAGGCCTTTGTTTGTGAAAGGGGCGATTTTGCAGATTATCTTCTCTAGTCTTTACAATGCCTGAAGACCTCAGCAACTTCTCCAGACACCTCCCATCCTTTGTGGTCCACGGATAAAGGAGAAGGCCTTAAGAGCTGGCCATCGCCTCCTTCTCCTCCAGTCTCTGGCCTTTATTCTCTTCCAAGTGATTAGATGATGCATCTTCGGTAAAACTTTCCGCCCAAAGAGAGTCAAAGGATAAAAGGCAAGGAAAAGATTTCTTTTTTTTTTAAAGTCCTGATTGTGCACGAAGCTCCCAATTTATTTACTTATTAAAAAGTAATGTTTTAATCGAGGTCTAAATTTGCAAGTAGTGGCCATGATGGGTGAACATCCTTGTGGCACCCCATTCGAATCCGCAACAGTGGCCATCGAAGGAGAATCCTTCTGCTCTTCAAAGGCACCCAAGAAGAAAAGACTCCCAGAACTTCCACTGCAAAGATCCTCCCAGGAATTCCTTCGGGCACTTTCCTTCCCAAGACAGTTTGCTTTCCTCTGTTGCTCTGCCCGGTTCTTTCCCTGATCTGGTGAAAGGAATCTTCCCCTGAAGACAATTATCTTCCTCTGGTGGCTTCTTGGTCCACAGAGGGATCGGGAGGGCGGGATGGCGTTCTCTCCTCCTGAAGGATAAGGGAAGGCTGGAAGGTCAGAGGGATGGACGGACGGAGTTTTTGGCTTCTACACCTCAGTGGAGAAAAGGATGCTCTGCCTCTTGCTGTCCGGGGTGGGGATCGTCTCCAGTTGCAGGAAATAGAGGAGAATCTGAACCTGGAACACAGACAAGAGAGGGGAGGGAAACAGATCAATTGGGGAGGGGGGGCAGTGGCGGGCGTGGAGGTTCTCCAACTCTGCAGGCACTCAAAAGACTGGACAACAATTTGCAAGGATAATTTAACTGACTTTCCTGTACATGTAGTCCTCGACTTACGACCACAATTGGGACCAGAATTTCTGTTGCTAAGCAAGGCAGTTAAGTGATTCACACCTGATTTTACAAGTCAGTAAGCAATCACCCTGCTTGTTAAAAACAAATCATGCAGGGGTTAAGTGAATCAAGGAGAGAAACAACCTTTGGAATGCATTGCCTGGGAGGGAAAGCAATCAATCAAAGGGACAGCCCGATTCTGGAAATTGTGGATATTCCCTCACTGGAGGCTTTTAAGAAGAAACTGGACAGGCATTTGTCCAGAATGTTATAGCATCTCCTGCTTGAGCAGGGAGTAGGACTAGAAGACCTTCAAGGTCCCTTCCAATTGTTACTCTGCTTCTCTGAAGCCTGTTGGGCAAGTTGAAAAAGATCACACAACCCTGGGAAGCTACAATCAGTGTTAATACATACTGGATGCCTAGCACCCGTAAACCAATAGCAATAGCCCTTAGACTTATGTACCGCTTCCCAGCCCTCTCTGAGCAGTTTACAAAGTCAGCATCTTGCCCCCAACTATCTGGGTCCTAATGTTGATGACCTCGGAAGGACGGAAGGCTGAATCAACCTTGAACATTTCTTTGCTCCCAGAAGTTACTTTCTCTGATTTCAATATTCTTTCCCTCCCCCCCCCCTTTTTTTGGTTATTTACAACAGAGTTCCTCAATGTTTCCGTCTTTGCGGACTGGCTGGGGGGTGGGGGTGGGGGTAAGGTTTGCACGGTGGCTGGCAAGTGCGCGCGCATGCAGCTCCATTTCCACGAGTGGCCTGTACACATGCCTGCCACTCATGCAAATGCAGTGTGTGTCCATGCGCTCATGTAAGGGAGGATGTGCGTGCGCACACGCTTGCCAGCCGTTTCCCCGGCCCTGTTGCAAACCCCTCATGGCCCACTAGTAGGTCGAAGCCCCCAGGTTGGGGACCCCTTACAGAACTTTTCAATTGTTTCCCTCCCTAGTTGGTATCTCCTGAAAAGAACCTCTTCTGAATTCTTCTGAGAAAGGAATGAAACCGATCAAATCCGTTGGGCTGCTTCGTTGGAACTGAGGCCAGAAGGGTATCCATGTTCAAATCGTCTTTGATCAACCAGTTATTAGATGGCTGTGGACAAACCGTTTCCTTTCCTCCTGAACTGCCTTCCCCCTTCTGAGCTCCTTGTAAGAAGGGTGGGATATAAAATGGCTCTGTAGCTGAGATCTCCTAAAAGGTTAACTCCGCCTGCTTCCCCAGGTGCGTTATGGTCATCAGCTAGAAAGGGATGATCTAAATCAATCTAAGTCAAACATCCGGCCTGTGATAGGCCCAGGGTTGTCCCCGGGGCCGTCCCGGAGATGGAGAGGGATTGGCCCGTGTCACCCCAGCCACCCTGCCTCAACGACCAGGCCAAGCCCATCCTGGCCCCCCAGGGCCAAACACAGTCCTGATATGGCCCGCAGTGGGATCAAGTCTGACAACCTTGATCTCAATAAATCCTTTCTTCCCACTATGGGTTATGGGCTCTTCCCTCATTTTCCCTTTGATCTAAGTGGATCCTAAGAGAAGCCTGGGACCCTGTGAAACCCTGAGTTTTATTGATCAGAGGACCCCACTAGAAATTAAAGATCAAAGCTTCCTCAGTCCAGTGTTTCTCAATCATGGCAACTTGAACATGCATGGACTTTAATTCCACCTACTGCCTGGGGGAATTCTGGGAGTTGGGAGTCCACACATCTTCAAGCTGTCAAGGTTGAGAAACATTGACTTAGACTCCCCATTTGCTTTTACCTGGGACATGACTTCGAGCGACCAGCTGTCACTCATGGCCATGGGCTGCATTGGATTGGCAGGAATTTTGCTGTCTTTTTCTGACGGTCTGAGTAATGTTGGTCCAAAAACGGTGGCCAGGTTGTGAAGCGACATCTTGTTGATGTTCTCCTTTTCAGCGACTCTGAAACAATAGATAAGATAGAAAAGGAAGTTATGATCCAACGCAGTGGTATTCAAACTGGGGATACTGACTCCCAAGGGGGCCTATCCTGGGGGCAATGGAGCAATTTGTAATGATTTGTTCGTGAATCACGGTCCAGTTTTGGACACCGATATAAAATTAGAAAGCCTGAGTGTTTGTGAGGGTGAAAATATGATTCACAACTGGGAAAAGGGGTAATTAGGCGAGGCAGTTTAAAAGAAACACTATCCTAACTTATACATCTTGTTAGGTCAGGGCCAAATGGAAAATAGTGGTATTGAAAGGAGAGATCTGACCTCAAATGTTCTGTTACTGATCCCAATATGTCCAAAATACCAGGAGAATTTATGCAAATTCGCACTTTGAAAAGAAACAATCCAGAGTGGATTTTAAAAAAAAATAATCCTGTGGCAAAAGAAAAAAATAACCCTTTCTGTTTTCTCTTTCTATACATTTTTTTTGCCTCTACTTGTAAACTACATGAAATAGGCTGTTGGTTTGAGCTCTGAGCTTGACAATTTGGTTTCAGACGTTTCATCACCATTCGAGGAGACATCATCAGTGCATTTTGAGTTGTGCTCGTCTGTCAGAACACCGGCCTTTAAATACCTTTTTGTGAGATGCAAAGTAGTCTGAATGCTGTTTGTTCGGGTACTTCTATATTTTCAAACCAACAGCCTAACTCTTAACCCGAGCGACTAATATTCAAACGCATTTCAACAACCAGAAATCACAAAAATTCATTGTGGTTTTAAAATGTCCAAGGAATAGAAGCTGCTCTGCATTCAGGATGGTGATACTTCACAGAAATCTTCATCAATCTGTGTCGCCCACCCTCTGGACCCACCTGCTCAGGCAGGCATGGAACCAAAGAATCATGCTGCCCCCCGGTTGCCAACCTTTGCAGCAGCTCAGGAGGAGACTATGGTCACGCGTCACTGAAAGATCCACGATGCAGAGGGCTGCGCCAGCTCCATCCAAAGCCTGCCACAGGAGAGTCCCCGGGTGGCCTCTGCCCCATGCCCAGGTCTGAACTCCCAGGAGCCCAGAGAAGCCATAACCTTCTGCTACTTCCTCTGCGACCTTCCCCAAAAGGAAGGTTAGAGCTCTCCTTGCCCCCTTCAATAAGAGGGGTGGATTGGGGGAAGGAATGCTGCTCTGCCAAGGATGCGCTGCCCCCCACCTGCATGGTCTTGGCCCTTATTTTCTTCTGGGCTCTTGGATCCCCCATGGCTGCCAAGGGAAAGCCTAGGCTTCTCTTTGGAAGGAAAGGCCAGAGACTGAAGGGGGGAACTCTTTCAGGCTTTTGCAGCCTGAGATGAAGGACCAAAATCACAGAGATTATCAAACTAATATTATTATTATTTTTTAAAGAGAGGGGAGTGGGTGAGCAGCCCTGAAGCGCCTCCAGTACTCCTGCCAGGATGCTTGAGTGAAAGTCTTCATCGCCTGCTGCTCTTCTCCTGCAGGGCCAGGCAGAGCTCGAGAGGGAGGGAGGGAAGAGGCTCCGGCCCAGAGACCCTGCACACCACGCAGGGACCACTGTGCGACCTCTTTTTACAATCGGTCACGTTGACCGATGTTCTGGAACGTCTTTGACAAAGATGGCTGGGAAGGCTGGAGAAAAGGAGCTTTGGCCTTACCTTTTCAAATGATCCAGGAGGAAAATGAAGGTGACCAGGTTGGGCTCTGGAAGCGAGAGCAGCAAGCTCAGCATACAGCTTTCTTTTGCAACCGGGTCAGAGAGCACTAGCAGCAGAGGAGGAGAAAGGTTTTACAAGATTTACAAGCGCAGTTTCAGCTAATAATCCTCACCCTGCCTCACCTGAGTAGTGAGCTGAGGTAGAATAACCAGAGTTAAGGAGGTATCACTCTCTCCTTAGCTTTAGCATAATTTTAATTTTAGAAAGGTGCTACTTAAGGGAGCCTCTGCCAGTGTGAGACTAGGCCGAAGCCACCAAGCCTAAAAGTGGTGACAAAAGCCAGGAAAAACTCCCTCAGGGAAAGGAACCAAGTTGTTAAGGGAACAAAAGGACAAAGTTGGGCCTGAGCACGTGGCAAGACCCACCCCACCCAAAAAAAAAAAGAAAAAAGCAAGGACTTTCAGGGATAATAGGGGTCCCCAAAGCCTCCCCACCCTTTTTGAGTTGTTTTTGGATCCCAGATACTAGTCCCTCTTGCCAGTGCCTGGCAGCCTAGTTGTAGACGTTGGCCAAGTGTGGAAAAGAGAAAGCGTGCGTGTGAGAGCAAACAGATAGATATTCTTTATAATCAGTAAAAGTTTGCTGCTATCTTAAATTCACTGGGTTTCCATGTATTCTAAAGAACACGTGCCCCAGTGTTCAATGTTGTAAGTGATTTTAGTGTGGCAATTTTCCAGGGCTGTGAGTGTGTGACCATCAGCTGAACCTGAGAGCAGTGACACCGGCCTCTTCCCACTGCTAGGTGCGACCACCAAGTAGCAGCAGCCCAGCTCTTCCTCCTTGGGCCCGCATAGCGCCACTACGTACCAACGCCTTCAGCAAAGCTGGGGTACAGTTTATCCGTGAAAAGAGGCTCTGGCAGCTCCCTAAAGTAGAGCTTGAGGGTTCCCACAATGGCGTTCACGTCCATCTCGCTCATCATGATGGAGACGTCTTTGTTATCTGCAAGGAAAGAAAGTCCTTTGCTTGGGCAGGATGACTGCATGCTCCAGCTGGCAAAACCGTTCTCTCTCATCAGTCATAACTGCAGGGATTTTCCAAATCTGTGAGAAACGTATTCTGTGGATTTACACCCCCTGCTCTCTTTTGTGCAGCTGCTAAGAACTAATCAATTCCTCCATGATTAAGAAACGGTGATTGCCAGAGATTATGACTGCTTCCGAATCATAATTTGTTTCATCCTGAGCTTCCACATCTGGTTTAATGGCAATGCCTGATGTGGGGTAACTTGACATGATGACAAAGAATAAACTGAGCAGCAGCACCATTGGGTGGATTGTGCATCCTAGCAGAAGTTAGGACTATCAATATGGAACATATCTCAAGTTCTGACATCGCCCAGAAACCAGCAGAGAACAATGTGTGATGGACAGATGGACCGTCTGCTCTTCTGGTCACATTTTTCGTGACTGACCGTAGCAACGGGCTGCGTTAGAAAAACCACTGAACTGATTTCCTCCTAGTAGAATAAGAAACATCCCAAGTAAATACTCACTAATATCAAAAGCAGCTTTCAAAGCCTGGATATCTGTGGCAACTCCAGAGACCCGGTAAATGCCCACCTCTTCCATGCCCCGCCGTTCAATCTCCTCCACACACTGGCGCACAATATAAGGCACCTTGGATCGCTCTCTCCTACAGACGGAGAAAGTGGTTAGAGAAAGCAGGGGCTGCTCGGGGTAGCAGCCTTTTGTTCCACAGGACAGGAGCCAACAGCTTGACCAAGTGGTCACCCTACAGACCAGGAGCAGAATGGCTTCTCAATACTGTGCTATGGAGGATTGGTGGGGAGAATTTTGCCGAAAGATAAAGCCTAAATTAATCATTTTCTTCATCCCATTAGCCATCAGCAGAAGCCTGCTCTTTTCTGGCCCAGCATAACCAATAACAGCAAAATAATTGAGTGCATTTGGTGTAGAAGGTCAGGAATAATATTTATTCAGCAACTTTAATGCTGTGACTGTTTGGACAGTAAAGAAAAATACAGATAAACCATCACTTGGTTCATTCAAAATACTAAATATAAAATTTCGGGAAAGTTTATAACAGGACACAGGAAAACCTTTTACGGATCACAGACAGTATTCCCATCTTCCCTTTCTGGCTATACAGTGGCAGAAATTTGTGCCGTTAAAGACTTGAAAGATAGTGAACAAAACTTCTTGAGGCTAGAAGTCCAAATTACTTAGACAAGTTATTCAGCTCTTCAGTGTGCTTTTATTAAAATGGGGGGGGGGGGGAGAAGAGAAAACCCTAAATATCCATTGATTTAGTAACACTTTCTCAATATTGCTACCACAGTGTTTAAGAAGAGAATGGGCCTCCTCAGTTAGCTTGAGGGATTCAGCAGGGAAACCGAGGATCCCAGTCTAGGAGTGATTGGGCCAGGACTCTCTTCTAAGGAGGCTGGAAGACTTCTGAGGGGGGGAAATGAGGACCCAAGGCCTGTAAGACCCAAGATGCCCATTTCCCCCTATAACCCTCTCAAAACCTAAAAGCATGCAACTGCTTTAAGAGTAGCAGCAGCAGCAGCAGCAAATCCTCCTCCTGCTAAGGACAGCAGGAGTTCAAGGCAGAGGATCTGGTGGGCTGAGGGACCGAGACCGCCTGAAGTGCCAAAGCTGAGGAAATGGGATCCTTTCCCTGCGCAACACTTCCTCACCAAAAGCTTGGTGTGTTGGTAACCTCCCAAAAGGGCGTAGGAGATCAAACTATGAGGCAACAGGAACTGAGATCTGACCACGCTCCTGTAAGGGGGTCAAAGTCCTTCAGGTATTTGGTGGAAAATGATGAACCACAATTGCCAGGCCCAAAACAGTCCTATTGTGCGCTCTCTCGTCTGTGGACCTTAATTCTTAGGACCAGGACCAGGACGGCATAAAATGAATTTCTCTCTCAGCCCAACTTACTGATCCTAAGTTAAAATATCCCCCCAGCAGATGAGGAAGGAAGGAAGGAAGGAAGGAAGGAAGGAAGGAAGGAAGGAAGGAAGGAAGGAAGGAAGCAAGGAAGGAAGGAAGCAAGGAAGGAAGGAAGGAAGGAACTTACTTGGTGACAACCCCAATCTTTACTCCAAATACTCCCGTTTGTTTTCGAGATGGCATCCTCTTTAGACTGAACTCTCTGCTAGTGAACTTCACGGAGAGCTTCACTTCGACCTTGAAAAGAGAGAAAGTTCCTTGTTCCAGGTTATGCTGGGCTCCCCCAGGGCTGCAGAGGGCAGGCAGCAGAAGGGAGCCTTGGAGAGAGGCCCCCACGCCCAGGCCACAGAGGGCTACACTGGCATTCTTCACCCACTAAGTCCAAAAGGAATAGAAACAGCAAAGCTACGAAAGAAGGAAGCATCTAAGAAAGAAAACCTAACCTATCATCAATTGCAATAGGCCAGCAAATATTTTTCTAGTATTTGCATAGTACATAGTAATATTTCATAAAAGGTCAGTTTTCCATATGCCCTGTATATAAATAGCCTTTTTGATGATGGCTTTAGATCTGATTGGTCCATGCTTTGCTCGTTTTACTTTAGTACGCTTTTCCAGGTATTGTTTCTTTGGGCATAAGCTGCTATCCAAATACAAGACCAATTCCTTCTGCAGGAGATACAATGGGATTGATCAAGCAAAGATGACTCTCTATTACTCATCATTAATGCAAGTATAAGGAATTAGATGGCTGATTGCTTCTTTTCAGCAAAGATAATACACTTAATTCTGACCAGAAGCATCACAACGTGTGTGCAAACCTGATTGCATGACCAGGGAGAGCTGGAAACGAGGAATCTGCACCACAGAAGCTGCTGAGACTTCCTTGGGCTTTTTGGGGGGTTTGAAAACATTTCACTTGCAGCTAGAATTGTATTTGCACAGAATTGGAAAAGTGAAGTAATTCCCACAGAGGAAAATGTGATCAGGAAAATACTAGAATGTGCAGAAATGAATAGATTAACACTTGAGATTAAAGAGAAGGAACAAATTGAATATTATGCATTATGGGAACTATTTTACCGATGGCTAGAGAATTAGAGATAAAAGAAAAAATAGAGATAAAAGAGAAGTAGCTAAAGTAGAAAATAGGTGAATTGAATTAAAAATGTTAAGATGATGATTGTTATAATGAGTGACGTATGTATTAGCAATAAGATAAAACTAGAAAACATTAATATAAAGAATATAGTTGTAATTTTAATTATTACTGCAAAATATTTGTACCC
>JANHFL010003273.1:4070-22137 GCA_032468155.1 Oxyrhabdium leporinum
AACCTCTCTGCACTTACCTGGGAGTCAAAACGGGGCACGTGGGGAGCTCCAGGAAGGGGCGGGCGGGAGTGGGGCCAGCCAGAATCTTTCCTACCGGTTCACTCGAACCAGCCCGAACTGGCTGTATCCCACCACTGATTTAAAATACTCTCCCCTCCTTATGCCAACCCCGTGTTCATTATAGCGTATCAGTGATGCATCGCCCCAAAGGAGCTGCCTTCCCAGCTTCTACAAGTTTAAAAAAGTTTTCAGTGAGATGCTGATCCTGCACAAATGTTGCCTGCTTTACTGCATAAATCTCGTGCACCACATTCTGTGGATGAAGTGAAATGGCCCATTGTGGCTAAAAGAATATTTGTCTTCAACGAATTATGACTGTAATAAACCAAATCCTTCAGGAATGCAGCCTTGAAATTCTTATCTGGGTCCCATTTTCCTCTTTCTGGCTTACTTCACATTTTTTTAAAATGCTACTTCAATTTTGCACTTTCTGATGTGGTGGGTTTTTTTTCTAATGAAACGCCAACAAAATCCACGCAAAGCATATACTTATGAATATTCACTAAAACTTTTGTCTAGCACTTTCTTACAGGTCTGGCATCCAGCTGTGCTTATGTATTTTTATATACTTGCTGACTATAAAATATCTGAAAGAAATATGTCGCAGCCAATTCAAATTTAAATCCTGAAGCTGCAGTAAAAGATTTCCTGACGGCAATTTTGCAGACACCTGTAAATATTGTTAAGCACAAAATGAGCTGAAAATATTTTACTTAATTTGGATGCCAGAGTTTAAAAGGGACAATATGAGCAAATATATGAGTGTTGAAACGACTGTTTGCTGTAATGTTTTCATCACAATTAAACCATTATAAGTACAAATGGGTTTAATTTTGATTTGATTTTAGCTCAGGGTTAGTATTTGGGCTTTTGTTGCCAAGAAGCTATACGAGCTGGTTGATGAAGTCACACCTGACTTGAGGAAAACTACCTGTTTTTTATATTTTTCTCCAAAAATAGAATTCATTTAGCCCATTTCAACTTTGTATTTTATGCAAGCCATAAGACTTTTAAGCGGCCATTTTGTCAGAAGGTAAGGCTAGATACGGGCAGAAAACCACCAGAATTTTCTCTCTATAACTAAGCTCCAGAATCACCTTCACAGAGTAAGATTTTCCGGTCTGCCAAAGTTGGGCTATCATTTTTTTTAAAAAAGCTCCATCCATCCATCCATCCATCCATCCGTCCAAGGAGACCACTTCTAAAATGCTATAAATTGCTGCAATAGCAAAGTCTAGCAAGATCTCGAGTATTTTCAATAAATAGCTTCAAACATCAGTATTGAATATACTAATTTTGATTCAGCATATTTTTTTAAAAAAAAAAGATCGAGTCAGTAGGAAAAACACTTGAAACACATACTTCCAAAGTAATCATCAGAGTTGACAGAAGATTGAGTTTTCTTCACATTATTTTTACGTGCCATCACAGCATGTTTTCAAGAAGGCAAAAAAAACCCAATTAGGTTTTTTAAACGTTTTAAATCATAACCCTTTGCAGAACAAATTGTTATAGGAAATATTTTAACTGCTTCACAGGTTTACAAGGGAAATTAAAAGGGTAATAAAAAAAAATACAGGTTAAATGTTAAGCCACATCCCTTCAAGGCAAAATGAGCTAAAATTTATATTTAAAAAAAATATATACAGGTAGTCCTCGACTTACAACAGTTCATTTAGTGACCATTCAATGTTACAATGACACGGAAAAAAGTGACTGATAATCATTTTTCACAGTTACCACCTCTACAGCATCCCCATGATCACATGCTCAAAATTCAGATGCTTGGCAACTGATTTGTATTTATGACGGTCACTGTGTCCCCGGGGGTCATGCGATCCTCTTTTGCGACCTTCTGACAAGCAAAGTCAGTGGGGAAGCCAGATTCACTTAACAACCAGGTTACTAAATTATCAGCTGCAGTGATTCACTTCACAACTCAGGCATGAAATGAGGCAAAACCTACGTAAATGTCTTGCTTTTGGGCTCACCTGTGGTCATAAGTCAAGGGCTACCTCTACTAATTTTTAAAGTACAATCATTATCAAAAATCATCCTCTGTAAGGCAGCTTATCTCCTTAAAGACAAATTAATTTCTGTCTCTGAGTAAAGTTATTATTTTGGAATAAAGTCTAAAAATCATGCTCTCTTCACCTTTACAACCAGTAAGAATTTTACTGAATATAATTACAAATAGTCCTCGTTTAGTGACCACTTTGAACAACAATCGTTCACAGTTATGACAGTGATTAAAAAATAAACTTTGCAACCAATCCTCAAATTTATGATCCTTGCAGGTCTGCAAAGCAAAGCAAAGCTGCAGAAAGATCTATAAGCACAGTTACTGTTTCATTCAGGGACTGCTTCATTTAATGAATGAATTGCCTGTCCCAACTGTGGTCACTAAACAAGGACTACCTGTAACTGATGAGAGATCATAGCATTATATTTTACAGATTCTGTGCTGTAATTTGGTTTAAAGTGGGTATTTGATGGCATTTTCATTGGCTTATTGCGTTTGTTTTTACTTTTCTTAGATGTCTTGGACTGGGGAAAAAAGCCATTCCTATTTATGGAAAAAACAACAATTGTTTTAAAAAAAAATATCCACCAGGGCTTACCAATACCTGATGACCAGCCACACGTAGCCAAATGTATTTTAAAAAGAAATAGAGTGAGGTTGACTAATCACGGAATAAAATTACTGAATCAAAGCAAGGCTGAATGTAGAACACAGGAAATGAGGATCAAGGTTAATACCTATTCTGAAGAGAATTTACATAAATTAGCCTCCGCCAACGAAGTGTGAAGCTCACTTTACCAATTTATGCTATCACAGAAACCTGAGGTAAAAATATCTACTTATGACACTCCGGCTCTACTCTTTTCGCACATATTTATAGTAGGTTATGTTCTCTTTGAATCAGAAGCATTGATGTTTTCCAAACGCGATTAATTTTTGCCCAGTCTTTCAAATGGTCTTTGCAATATTTACTGAGACAACCTCCCGCAGCTGAATTTTTTTTTTTATTTTTTTTTTTAAAAGGAGGGGGGGAAGCTATTAAACACAGCTGGGGAAAACGAAGCCGTGTTCATTTTTAGGTGTTTTTCCCTCCATTGTTTTAACTACTCTTCCAACTGGCTGGAAACAGCTCTGCGTGGCCTATTAAGAGAGCCGGTGTGTTTTTGTATTAAACGCCTGGCTTTTCAAAATATGAGATGGCAACGTATATAATGATGCTAAGCTAACATCATCATCAACGCCGAACCCCATAATAATCAACACTCAAGCCTGGGAAGTACACATTGTTCAAAGGCATGAGATCAGAATAGAGCAGGTGCTAAGCTGGCAGGTGGCAGAAGATACAAAACTGCAGGTGTTTTTAGCAGCTATAAAAAGAACTTCATTCAAGAGCTTTATTAAGACACCATGGGGCATCTCCTATCCGGACGTTCGTTCGTAACGGAGAGCGGAGGAAAACCAAGGATTGGAGAACTGTCTTCGGCTCAACCTTAGCCTTAGTGTCCCGTGTCCCCTTGTTCTAAATGGTTAGCAAAACCTAGGTTGCAAAAATCTACGGGCAGAATCCCAACTCTGGGGTTAATGTCATCCGTCAATCAGCTGTCGTATAGAGGCAGCCCTCAACTTACAAAAACATGGCAAGCCCCAAAAAAATAATAATTTTAGGATGGGTTGCTTTGCGTATGGAAACGACGTCATGCAACCATCATTCTTAATTCAATAAACCGATTTTCTTTTCTTGAAGAATACTCAACAACTCTGGATTTAAACCCAAGGCTTCACTGCCCGACATTCTGATCCGGTTAGTAAAGAATCTGAAAGATGCTTGGATTTGAACAGTCACAGGTAACAGAAGGACACAACCCTACTGCTAAAATTGTCAGACAACTGAAACCTTTGGTTTCACTTTTAATTAATCAATCAGTCAAGCCAGCAAGCAATTATCAATCAATATGCTACCCAACCCTCAGGGATTCTGGACAGTTTTCACATGCATTTGACTTCAGTTTCTATAAATCCTAGTATGAATTATTAAAAATAGTAACAGAGTTGGAAGGGACCTTGGAGGTCATCGAGTTCAGTCCCCTGCCTCAGGCAGGAAACCCTATACCATTTCAGACAAATGGTTGTCCAACCTCTTCTTAAAAACTTCCAGTCTTGGAGCATTTACACCTTCTGGAGGCAAGTCGCTCTGCTGGTTAATTGTTCTCACAGCCAGGAAATTTCTCTTTAGTTCTAGGTTCCTCGATCAGTTTCCATCCTTTGTGATTGACCCCCTCTTCTTTGGGGGCAGCCCCTCAAATACTGAAAGACTGTCATATCAAACACTCCTTCTTTTCATTAACCTTGACATACCTAATTCCTGCAACCGTTCTTCATGTTTTATCCTCCAGTCCCCTAATCACCTTTGTTGCTTTTCTCTGCACTCTTTCCAGAGTCTCAACATCTTTTTAATATTGTGGTGACCAAAAATGGATGCAATATCCAAGTGTGGTCTTACCAAGGCATTATAGAGCAGTACTAACACCTCATATGATCTTGATTCTATTAAAGTTGTAATTCCATCAAGTTGGAGAACACTGGGCTAAGTCAAGGTTTTTCTTCAGCTTGAGCTGCAGTGACTAGGTTTAAGGGGGAAAAACTAATTCTACATGGAAAATAGTTTTCCAATATGGAAGCAATCATAACTTCCAATGGCCTCAGCCCTAAACATGCAATGTTGATTTATCCTCAAAATCTTTTCCCCCCCTTTCATAACAATCCAGAAACTGCTAAAGAATCAGTGAATGCATATTTTACTTGAAATTAATAAAGATAAAAACTTAGCCTATTTATATTTGTTAGTTAATAATTCAAGGAAAAGGACTCAAAATGTCCAAAGCAAGAAATATGAAGCATTAAATTCCCTGATAAAGCTATATGAAATATATCAAGGATTGAAATTTTAAAACTTGAAGTCACTAAAACTAAATCTAGTCTATCTTTCCCCTTAATTCTTTAAGTCCAAAATCAACCATAACATTTTAAATCACTTACAAAACTAAAAAAATAGTGTAGTCTGAATCATACACACAGAACCTATAATAAATATTCTGGAAAAAAAGTCATTTAAAGAGTAAGATGAATCAGCTGAGAAGCTGAAATAGCATGACCTTTAAGAAATGTTAATTACAGAAGATACATCTTATTGTGTAAGAACTACAGGGAAAATATAACAAAAGTTTGGAGTTTTTTTTATTATACAAGTGAACACTTACAGAAACTCAGGGGTATGAGAAAGTCAACTTTTGCCATAAATTTTAATACTTGAGTCTCCTTAGTCACAAAGTTATAATATATGTGGTCATAATTATTTAAAAGGGATTTAAGTGGCCGTAATACATGTAATCATGTGGTTTCCAATTAATCTAAACCCATTAATTTCATTACTTCCCAAACTGCCAGACTTCAAAACTTCATTTTTGAAGGTCAGGTCTATCTGTCTCCATTAATTCGTGAAGGTTCGAACTTTGTGCCTTATCCCAAGGACAAGGGGCAGGAAGAGAGGAAGTGCAGTGCTTTAAGGATTCTGAATTTATGCTGTACTATATACCTCTTTGCAATCAAGTTTGGTTTCAAACTGAGGATTTATTCACCCACTGTAATGTTGCTTATAAAATTAGTAACTTAACAAAACAAACACTCATAGCGTGGTGGTTACTCTGAGTTCCACAATATAACTATTCTAAGAAACTTCAGCATAGATGGCAGTACTCTTCTACCACAATAAACCTAGACGCTATTTGTTTGGAGAATATTCTTGGGAGTTTACTAGAATTGCCATTGAAAAGGATAGAAGATGGAGGCATTTTGACCTAGCAACAGCTGCAGTTCTACGCAGCAAAACAAGTGAAAAATGCTGTGTGGTTGCTTACTCTCTTATAATCCCTTTCTCTAGGAGTATAAATACAAACATTATTTTCCTTCTTGCTAATTGTGCCAGCATTGGAGTCAGCATTTCAAAGGGCAAGGAAGTGGGGAAAAGGAGCTATAAGATTTGTCCTTTTTCCTGGCTTCATCAGTAATTGAGTTCCAGAACATTTTTTTACCTCTTAAGATCATTTAAATGTTTGGGGTCATATCCTACTGATGCTATGAATATATTCAAGGGCAATGTCTTAATA
Organism: Oxyrhabdium leporinum; assembly: GCA_032468155.1. Taxonomy (NCBI): domain Eukaryota; kingdom Metazoa; phylum Chordata; class Lepidosauria; order Squamata; family Cyclocoridae; genus Oxyrhabdium; species Oxyrhabdium leporinum. The sequence goes on from JANHFL010003273.1 coordinate 10,317, forward strand.
AACATTTTCAAGATTTATTACTGTCCCAGCGTCTTGCCTGATCTCCATCCTGAAAATTAAACATCAGCATGCAGATTAAAAGTCACAGGAATTAATACTATAACCTGAAGATTAAAAATTAAAATTGGAGCATTATTAATTTTATATTGATGCTTTATGAGTAAGACCAGAGTGATTAAGAGGATCTTTCCTCAAATATGTAAAGCTATCAAGTGATAAAGACAAACATAGCTAAAGCAAAGTGGCATATTTACATTCTAAAGGGCCCACCTGAAAACCACCACGGACCTGGCTACAGAATCTCACCTTCCGTGTCCAGCCAAATAAAACCATTGCAATGTACTTTATACATGGCTGTTTAAAGGATACATGAAAATTATGACTAAGCCAGAATGCAGCAGCCTGGTATTAAGTGGTACCCAACACTGAGAGCACGTGGTACTTGGGTACCTGCAGGACAGCCTTCTCTCACCTGTATTGACCCAACTTGCTTGATCGTTAAGCGAGAAATTTTCTCAAGCTTCCTCGCTTATAGGAGTTATGGGCAGCTGACATGAGAAAACCCTCTTTCTCCGAGGCTTTCCAAAGGTAGTTAAAATGAGATAGAGAACGTTGCAGTTATGTTTTTTTACTTTTTTTTTGTTTTCAGGTTTTGCCATTTTTATTGTTAGACTACATGGTCTTTTAATTTTATGATTTAGTTTATTGCTGTTTTAAATCCTACAGATTTTAATTTTCTACATCTCAGGTAAGAGAGAGAGAGTTGCAGAATTGCAGTGGAAAGCAAATAAATAAAATTTATGAGCCATCGGGTTTTTCTTTTAGAGATCTCCATTCCCTCATGCTTTTTGATATAGAAAGCTTTCCTTCCTACCCTTCCCTTCCCTCCTTCCTCCCTTCCCTTCCCCATTTCCTTCCTGCACAATTTCCTTCCTTCCTTCCCCATTTCCTCCCTCCCTCCCTTCATTCCTTCCCTATTTTATTTGACTTCCAGAGCCGCCCAACTCAACCAAGTGACTCAAAGAATTCAAGGAATAAGATTGAATTTCCTTTTAAAAATCGGACATTTATATTTCATTTCGTTTAGATTATTATTATTTTTTTAGTGTCAGCTGACTGCAAAATAAAATAGGCATCCAAATCCAAATCCCGAAGTGCAGTTTAGGAAAACCCTCTTTCTCCACAACTGGCATTTCAATTAATTTTTTTCTCTCCAGATTGCTTTGTACAGAACAGCTATAAAGAAAAGTTTGCACCATTACCACTTAATAAATCTTTGCTCTACTAACAGATAAAGCAGATGTGCTATTATGGTCTTTGTTCCTGTCTACATGCCAATTATTTATCTTGAAACAATAGGAGTTTGTGTACAACCAAATTCTTTTAAAATGGGGAGAAGTAACAAGTTTCAGCTGGATTTGCTTCGTATAAAAATATAGGCATGTCTCCTTGGGAATATATCATTATGTTCAAATGTTTATCAAAAGTAGATGAACAGCTAGACGGTTACAAGTCTAAAAAAAAAAAAGAGGAACAGAGAAAACTAACCAGAGTAACACTCTGTGAAATGATGTTTATAAATAATGTAATCAACTAAATGATCAAAATGGGTAGATATAGAAATTGGTCTAATTAAAAGCAAATTTTTCAAAAGTTCATGAAAAATTATAAAAAAAAGTTATCAGGTGGATGTGTTCTCAATACCTGCCCTTTCCTCATTATCGTGCTTGAGTGTTATCCATCTCTTTTTGAGCTGTCACAAACACCATAAAAATTGCTGTGCCCATTGCTAATTCCTCCACTGTACCAAGTTTACTCTGACTCATTGCTGAATTCTGTTCCAATTGTGAATACATCAGTTGTTACAATAAGAGTAAATAATTTCCTCCTGTCTCCATTGCCGGAATGGGGCAACTCACCACAGCCAACCTGCCATGGGACAACTCAACGCGAGATAACTATATTAATAATGCTAATATATTAATACTATTAAGAGACAAATGGATCTAAAGTACAGCTATCTCGTGTTAAGTTGTCCCACACTGAGCTATCCTGTGGCAAGTTGGCCAGAGTGAGTTGGCCATGTCGGGTTGGCCGCAGTGAGTTTGCCATGTTGGGTTGGCCACAGCAAGTTGGCCATGGGGGGTTGGCCGCAATCAGTTGGCCATGGTGGGTTGGCTACAGTGAGTTGGCCATCGCTTGGTGGGCCGCGGTGAGTTGGCTATGGTGGGTTGGCTACATTGAGGTGGCCATGGGGGGTTGGCCGCAATGAGTTGGCCATGGCGGGTTGGCTACAGTGAGTTGGCCATGGCTTGGTGGGCCGCGGTGAGTTGGCCATGGCTTGGTGGGCCGCGGTGAGTTGGCTATGGTGGGTTGGCTACAGTGAGGTGGCCATGGTGAGGTGGCCATGGCTTGGTGGGCTGCGGTGAGCTGGGTATGGCGGGTTGGCCGCAGTGAGTTGGCCGTGGTGGGTTGGCTGCGTTGAATTATCCTGGGCTCCTCTATCACTGGGTCTTTATAGAGAGCCATAAGCTAGTGGGAAACAATGACCAATAGACAATTAGGGCTCTGCCACATCTTCACAAGGCTGGTTGGTCTATCAAGATTTTTTTTAAAGTGAACTAAAGAAATAGCAGTGAAGATCTGTCTGTTTCAGAGTACAGAGAACCCAAACGAGAGTGGAGGTCTGCCCTGTTATAAATTTGGAGAGAATGAGGAAGCCAGAAGTGGAGATGGTAAAAAGGAACTTAGGAAAAACAGTTCTAATGGAGAAAATGAATGCTTAAGAGAGGAATAGCAGTGGCAAAAGTTGGGTGGTAACAGAAGGATAAGGGCTGTGTTCATACTTCCCAACACTCTCTGAATATATCTGAATAAATGGTAAAATTGATTGTTTTATTCCAAGAGGAGAATATATTTTTATTTGGATATCACTTCTGGATTTTGTGCTTGGGATGGAAAAAAAAAGAACTTTCACTTTGGTTTTGCAGATTAGATAGATTTGTTGTTACAGAAAAGGCTATTTGATATATACTAATGTGTAAAGGTAAAAAGTTCAGGTTGTAATGTTGTTATCTTGTACTGTGCTAAAAAGAATTGGAAGTCAGCACCTTTTTATTTCTTCCTTTGTGCCTCATATTTTTCCCCCTTTCTTTTTCCTTCCCTTAATTTCCTATATTTATTTGTATTGTAATTCAGGGACTGCCTGTACTTATTTTCTCTCATAAAGCTGCATGAACAGATTCAGTTTAAAGGCAAAATATCCAGCCTGAAATAATACCACTACTACAAGCACCGACTTTCATTTCAACAATTCCTCTTGGGCTGTGCAATACCTTTTGAATTTGAAACAGCTCAAACTTGAAATGGATTATTTCGACTGTTCCACCCACTCCAGGAGCTTAGACTTCAAAACGCATCTTTGATGTTGTTTTTTGCAACTGTTTTGCAAACATTTTCACTATGTTTCTATAGAGTTAAAACAGAAATTCACCTAAATTTCATTATCGGCTTGTATTTGACGCAATCTATATTTCTATTTCTACCATTCTCCCATTATTAGGCAGACGAAACATTTCACCTACAGATCTTAAAAACTACGATACAGACCAGGAATTTTTCAGAATCTGGCTGGATATAAACACATATAAAACAGACTTTTGCCTTGTTCAGCAAAAAAGTTATTTTAAGAAAAAGCAATATTCATTAACGCCCATATTTATTATTAAATGAGGAAAAAACCAACTTGCATCACCAGAAGAAAATATGTTTTAAATCAATTAAAATGAAATGTGATTTATTAGAGATTGCTTATCACCTTTTACTCTTTTAAAAAGCTCTTTAAGAGGAAAATATGGCAGGGTTTTTTCTCCCCTCTTTTCTTCTTTTTGTTCACACTAATAACAAGCCTTGATGCTACTTTATCAGTAATTTGCTATAAAAAGTACAGCCTGCTCATTTTCTTTAGTGCAACAGCAGGTTCTTTCAAAGTGCCATATTTCATACTGAAGTGCTAACCAAGGCCACCATGCTGTGTTTTCTGCACTGTTCCCACTTCTAACTCGAATGTTCTTGCCATATTTGTCACAAGTGAAAAGTTTTAAGAAATAACGAGAAAATTAGGGGCTTTTAAAACTTCTTTTCATCACGCCTTTTTTATCTCTCCTGACATATATGGCACGCTTAAGCTTGAACAAATTGGTGCAAATGCATTCTGTCAAGGGCAGATTTTATGAGCGACTTATCAAGAAAAAGGATTTCCATGTAATACGTTTGTCTCAGAAAAAAGAAGAGAATTTGTTCAGCTTTTAATTGATTTAAATTCGTTCCTTTCCAATAATTTATTAGAGCAATTGATTGGTATAATGCTGTTGTCAGCTTAAAAGTTTTACTTTATTTTGTTAAAAAATATCCAACATGCAAAAATTCTCTTAGAGGTTTCTGAAAACGATTCAAGGACTGGTCTGCTTCTCTATTAAAAACATAGCAACATTTTGAACAATGTAAGAATTGATTCATTGCACAAACCCCTCAGAAATCATAGAAACTACAAAATTGGGGCATTCCTTGTGCGGATCACACTTACTGTGTATAAAGAAAAATGGAATTGAAATCCATTTGGAAAATAATTTATAGTAACTGTGAAAAACAAAGCTTATTATAGCCTTAATAAGATGTGTTGAGATATATCAAAACTATTACCCCAGTTACTTTCTATGTGTGCAGAACTCCTTCAAGGCTGGATATAAATGCAAAAAAAAAGGAACAGATTTTTTAAATACGCATCTTCTCTAAAGCAGATATAAAATCTACTTTTTTTCTATAAATTAAACAATTCACCACTCTGAAAAACAGTTTAAACTATTTCATAGGAATTCAGCACACTGGGAAGGTCCCACAAGCAATGCAAAATTATTTAATCCTTTTACAAAATCCATTTCCATTCCAAGAGAAAAGTGACTTCCTTATTAGCTATAATGATAAATTGTTTTAAATGATATTAACAAGTCAAGCTGTTCCCACAATACATAATCAGAAAGAGAAATTTACCAAGACTTGAAACGCAGAAATGTATACTTTGTACTATGAAAATCTATTAATGTAGGATTTTTCAATCTTTCTATTTTTAGGACCAGAGTAGCCGAATTGGCTAGAAATGGCAGAAGTATGGTCTCATATGTCAGAAACATTTGGAGAATCCTAAATAATAAAAAGGCTGATTTATAGATCTTCATACTAAATACAGGTAACCCTTGGCTTACAATCGCATGAGCCCAAAATTACTATCGTTAAGTGACAGTTGTTAAGTTTTGCCCCATTTTACGACTTTTCTTGCCACAGTTTAGTGAACAACCACAGTTGTTAAGTTAGTAACACAGTCATTAAGGGAATCTTTGACTTTGCTTGTCAGAAAGTCGCAAAACGGAATCACATGACCCCGTTGCAACTGTCATAAATACGAATCAGTTGCCAGGCATCTGAATTTTGATAGCGTGACTATGGGGATTTGTAACGGTCATAAATGTGAAAAACACCTATGTCATAAGTCACTTTTCTTCAATGGCGTTGTAACTTTGAGTGGTCACTCAACGAACTGTTGTAATTCAAGGACTACCTATACACCAGTCAATGTCTAATGCAGAGGTCCATTACCCTTTTCAGACCAAATCAGGCTGCATCCTGATTTGGAACAAGGTAGGCTGAGCTGTCTCTAACCTTGGTTAATTTACTGAAAAGGATAATGCCACTAAATGTAAAATTACCCTTCCCAAAGAAGGAAGAGTGGCCCCACACACACATATACAACACAATGGTGCAATATCCCACTGTCTTAATTTTCATCCATCCTCAAAAAAAATCCCTGCCATCCCTCAATAAATGGTTGTGATGTGACACATGTATATATATATGTGCCTGTATGCATGCAGTCTGCCAAAGCTCCTGCTTTCCCAAAAAATTGCTGTATCAGGACAAATTTTAGTTGCATATTATTTTAAATTAATGATTAGTTCAGTTGCCTATAAAAATAGGTGTCCCATTTACATAATGAATTAACTTTCTATTTGCATATAGAAGTGATTGGGTGATTAAAGCACGTAATAATTTTCACACACACAAAAATACCATCCTGCATTTAAAAAAAAATAAAAGCAGATACAGCAAAAAAAGAAAAGAGGCAAAGCAAACACGAGGCAGGTGAGGGATAGAGGGAAGTTGTACCTGTATTAACCAGGATTAGGGTTAAAAATGGGAACGGAAGGGGAAAGAATAAAGGCTAAAAATCATTTTGAACTGTAAACTGCCCAGAGTCATTGACTTAGACAGGTGGCTATTGAAATGGAATTGAATGAATGAATGAATGAATGAGGCAGCCAGTCCAAAACACGATTAGCCCCTGTTTTTTTCTTTTTTGCTACAATATGTCTGTAGCCATTTTCACTTCCTGATTATTTGTTCATTTTCAACAATCAGACATGACAGCGGTCTTCCAGTATTTGAGGGGCTGCCCCAAAGAAGAGAGGGTCAACCTATTTTCCAAAGCACCAGAAGGCAGGATAAAAAGAGATGGATGGAAACTCATCAAGGAGAGAAGCAACCTAGAACTAAGGAGAAACTTCCTAACAGTGAGAATAATTAACCAGTGAAAGGGCTTGTCTTCTGACGTTATGGGTGCTCCATCACTGGAGGTTTTTAAAGAAGAGACTGGACAACCACTTGTCTGAAATGGTACAGGGTCTCCTACTTGAGCAGAAGTTGGACTAGAAGACCTCCAAGGTCCCTTCCAACTCTATTATTCAGTTAAGTAGAGTCTAGTCTGCCCTTAACTCTCCATTTATGCATCTCAGAGAATTCAAGTTATCCTCAGTGCCCAATTTGCAGAGAAATTATTTGAGCGGAAACTTGGTTTCAAGTATAAACATGTGCTGAATCTCCTAGTTAATAAATAATCATAACAGCTGTTTCCTCTTCCCAGCAATTACTGCAATTAATAACTACTTCATTAGGAGATATCTACAAGCTACCAATTGCTAACAGAATTTTCAAAAACGAACAAGCCTCACTCTGTCACTCACAATTTTAACTATGGAAACTTATGAAACTCTTAAGTACACTCATATGGATTTGAGCAAGACTAAAACCTAAGCTCCATTAAAAAATAGGAGGAAAGACTGTCGTAACACACTGCTTCATTTCCATGCTGAGAAATTAAAGTTTAGTGCATTTAACGTTCATGTTAGAAAGACTGCAATGATCTAAAATGTAAGACCATCTAAAGCGTTTACCTACAAAGCAGGAGAAAAATATTGGTTTATAAAGATCAAAATTTCAGTGCAGAGCAAATTAAGACATACAGAAATGAGTTCAGTATCAAGCAATTACACCTGAAATCAGATATATGCGCATATGCTACTAGAAAGGAAGTTTCATTAACTTGCAGAAAAATGAGGTAAAATCATTTACTGCCCAACCATGAAAATATAAATTGTTACGCTGCTTCTCAGTGGTTTAGAATATTGAAATACGACAAGAAGGGGTCTGAATTGCAGAATTCATTAGAAAAACCTGAACATGAATCGTTTTTACGTTTAATACTTGAAAGTTAGGAGATGAAATTTACTTTATAAGAGGACATTTATTCAGCCAAAATAGAAAAAGCTACCAATCAAATAGAATAATCAAGAATGGGACTCCTAAATTCCTTTATGCTTCTCTACTGGGACATGCAGCACTAATCATAAACAAAATACTATTCAAGAGAGATGTAAACTTTATGTGCTTGCAATAATATCAGAGCAATAAAATATTGCAGGCAAGGATGCTCACAACATATCTAATGTGCATTTTTAGTAGCCAAAATGTATAACAAATATAGGATTCCACATTTGTCATTATACTTACTTTTTTGAAATTGTACTTAAAAAATGAATTTCATTTTTAATGTGTGCCAGTAAATGACAATAAAGGTTATCTTATTAAAATGGTCTATTAAAATAGTTTTAAATCGCTGCCTGGATTTTTACAAATCTAAACTGAATGTCAGACCATCCTTTTTATAAGATTGGAAGAATTAGCAAAGCATGTAAAATTGCTAATGAAATTGCTGCTCAAACTTAAAAAAAGCTTATCCAAATGAGAATTTTAACCTGAAAGAAATGCATCTAATCTATAGGAAGACCAACATTTTCTACCAGATATAGTTCCTTTCTGATATTATCATTCTTTGTTACAATTTAATAAACACCAACTTGGCAACAAATTAAGTGTTTCTAGAATACACAGCAAAAACAAATTCAAGTCTGTTACAAGTTACAGTGCATAAAACATGGGACAGTGTTTTCCTCTGCAATTTGGTTTCAAGAAAATATTACCTCTATAAAAACTCTTTTCAAGTACAACGTAATAGCAGAGGTCAAAAAAAGTGATTATTGTAGAGTCACTCTGAGGAGTAAAGTCTTCAGTGGCACACCATATTCTGAATTAAAACGGAGCAGAGGGAAAAATACTTGTTTTTCACACTTACGACCGTTGAAGCATCCCCGTGGTCACGTGATCAAAATTTCAGAGGCTTAGCAACTGGTTCATATTTATGACGGTTGCAGTGTCTTTTTTTTTGGGGGGGGGAGATCACCTGATCGCCTTTTGTGACTTTCTGACAAGTCAACAGAGAAGCTAGAGTCACTTAACGAGCGTGTTAGCAACTTAACAACTGCAGTGATTCACTTAACAACTGTGGTGTGAGAGGTCATAAAATGAGGCAAAATTCACTGAATAAAAGTCAACAGAAATTTTGGGCTCAATTGTGGTGGTAATACAAGGGCTACCTATAATGGGTATGAAATTCCTCTCACGCTGATTTGTCAAGTATTCTGAAACAGAGAAAAGAATGGAAGGAGGGAAAATGGATCTTTTTTTTGGGGGGGAAGGGTTTTTTCCCTGAGTATAAGGAAAAAAAAATCATTTTTACCAGTTCAGCCCCTTCTGTTCCTTCTGGTTGAAAATCTGAATCTACCACTGTGGTTGTTCACACCTGACCAGCTGACATCCATCAGGACAGGTGCATCTCAAATCCGTGTTATGCCCGAGCCTTTAAATATTGGGCGGGGTGCATGTGTGTGTGTAAAATCATCTGCACGCACGCAAGAGACACAATAACACAAATGCACGCATAGAAGATTCACCTTACTGACTGAAATATTATTCCACGTGCCCAAGCTTAAAATGATGGCAATTGGGCGTAACAGCCCACCACAATATATTTCCGTAGAGACAGAAAGATGCGCGATAGAAATTAGCCTCTGAGAAATCCTGCGATAATCCCACAAATTGTCATGAATGGTAAAGAATTATAGAAGGAAATGAACTCTAAAGATGATCTAATCCAGGGGGGAGGGTCAAACCGGCGGCCCTGCGGGCTGGAATGCGTCACGCGCAGGCCACGCCCACCCCAGCTCCGCGAAGGGAAAAAAAATGTCGCGATACGTCATGTGACCTCAGCGCGATGCGGCGAGTTTGACACCCGTGATCCAGTCCATTCCATGAGTATCCAATTTCTGCTGAAATACTTCCAGAGCAGAAGAATTACCCAAGTAAGTCTATTAGGAAATTTTTCTTGACGTCCAATAAAAATGAACAATCTGATCATTTATGCCTATTTGCTCCTATTTGCTCTATATTCTAATATAAATTCAAAGCCCTAATCATCTTCTACATGCTAATAATCTTCCAGATAATGAACGTAACAATCATGTCTCTTTTTTCCAAGTAAATTATTCAACCAGTTGTGGGTCCTTTTAGTGGTAAGCACAGCCTAGTTTTATTGATTAGACTTTTTAAAATCCCGCTTTTATTGCTTTCTAAGTCACTCAAGCTGGTGAACATTCATACCGCTCCTTCATCCTCCTAGTTTTCATTTTCTTTGTCTAGGATCTCATGGGAGACGATCGCATCCATTGAAGTACACACCGTATTATGCTCAATTTCAAGTCCTTGAATGGAGTGTTGGTTTTCGAAAAGATTTTAATAAAGAGTCAGGTCATTAAAGAAGCTGTCTAAGAGAAGTTTTCAGAATTCTTTGATAAAAGTGCCATCTGGTGTATATTCTGAAACACGGCAAAAATTAAGTTGTGCCACACAGTATTGTGACAAAGAAATAATAGCTACAATTGTACAACACTTATACAATGCTTTGGCTACATTTGGAATATATCACCACGATATAAAAAAGATGTCGAGACTCTAGAAAGGGTGCAGAAAAGAGCAACGAAGAATATTAGGGGACTGGAGGCCAAAACATATGAAGAATGGTTGCAGGAATTGGGTATGTCTAGTTTAATGAAAAGAAGGACCAGGGGGGGACATGATAGCAGTCTTTCGATATTTGAGGAGCCGCAACAAAAAAAAAGGGGTCAAACTAGCAGGGGGTTGGCCTAGAAGACCTCCAAGGTCCCTTCCAACTTTGCTATTCTATTTCTATTCTCTATTCTCCAAAGCACCAGAAGGCAGAACAAGGAATGGGTGGAAACTAACCAAGGAGAGAAGTAATCTAGAACTAAGGAGAAATTTCCTGGCAGTTGGAACAATTAATCAGTGGAACAACTTGCCTCCAGAAGTTGCAAATTCTCCAACACTGGAGGCTTTTTAGAAGGAACCGGACAACTATTTGGCTAAAACGGTTTAGGATCTCCTGCTTCAGCAAGGTGGTTGGACTAGAAGACCTCCAAGGTCCCTTCCAACTTTGATATTCTGTTATTCTGCAGTGATTCCAACACAACGAAGAGAGTTATGATTTAGCTTTGAAAGTCTCAGAGCTGTGTCCACCTATTGAGCATCAAGCTTTTATATTTCCCTATTGTCCAAATAAAATACATGGGTTCTTCCCAGGAAGAAGGCAATCAAAAAAATAAATTACAGACTGGTGATTTCAAGCCGAGCATTTATATGCTGATCGTCAAACAAAGAAACTGAAGGAAGATGATCTTCTTCAGCTTAAAGATACCCAAACTGGTTTCTAATAAATCTCACATGTCACTTTAAATTATTCTTTAGCTCTGATAATACGAGAACTGTGATCTTAGCTTTTTATTTTATTTTTTTTTCTACCCCAAAGTCAAACCCTGTGTTTTCAACAGACCTAAAATAATTATTGACTTCGAAACAGCCCATTGCTATTTCTTGTAATTCCAACACTTGTTAACATAATTCCACTTTTTCAAACTCTAGGTTGATGCTCAGACTAGGCAGATCGTCAAAAGTTCAAATAAAACAAGGCACATTTACAAAGAAGTTGATTATGTGAGAAAGAAGAATGAGTGAATGAATTTGAAAATTTATTCTCAAAAGTTGTTTTTTTATAAACAAAAGCAAAGTAAAGCCACATCACTGTACAGAAAATTATACCTGAATATACGAATTCATATATTAATCGTTCAAGTAAGCGGGTCCAATATTCAATTGTCCTTTATGGGAGATTCTAAAAAGGGATTATTTTTTTTTATATCCCAGGAGCGGTATTAGGTTTCCCCCCCCCTTCTATTTGCTACCATTTTCATTTGCTTTTATAAAACTGCTGTGAGACTGTTTTTATTCATGAGGGTACAGTGCCATCTAGTGCGCATTCACATGATAAAAATCAAATCATTACAGAATCAGCGAAAGGTACATTTGGGAGGCAAAACAGTAACGTGCCCCTCCAGCAGCCAAATCAGAGGAGGAGGAGGCGTGGGAGTCAGAGACAGCATCAAGGCAAACTGGGAGCTCCGAGGGGGAACAGGGAATGTAGCTGGCAGAGAGAGAGAGAGAGAGAGAGAGAGAGAGGGAGGGA
>JANHFL010003273.1:27888-38023 GCA_032468155.1 Oxyrhabdium leporinum
GTATCGAACTCAAGGCCCGGGGGGGGGGGGTCAGATCCAGCCAGCGAGGTGCTTAGATCTGGTCCGCGGGGCTACCCCGGAAATAGCAAAGGACTGGCCTGCAGTGCCTCTGCTAGTAAAAACGGAGCTCGGGAAGGAGCGCATGCAGTCCTCCCGAGCTCCGTTTTCAATGGCAGAAGGGTTGCAGGAGGCCGTTGCAGCCCAAAACGGAGCTCGGGAGCCCGTTTTCGCCGGCAGAGCGCGCAGGCCACCACAGCCGCGCCGACACGAGTGACATCATGCTGGCCACACCCACCCTGGCCACATCCACCCCAGCCCCCCCCCCGAGGTCAAACACAAACAACCCAGATGCAGCCCTCAATGAAATTGCGTTTGACACCCCTGCTCTACAGGATCTGAATCACACTGTAGGTATGGGGCTGGAGGAGATTTTCAATCTCACCCTGGCATCGGATTACGTTTCATAAGAAAGGATATAGACAATGCCCACCGGTACCAGTGATTTCCCCCTAAAGAGAAAATGGCAGCTTCTTGACGAGGTGACCTGTTTTTCCCAAAGGTCAGGACAAGAAGCAATGGATGGGGACTTATGAAGGAGAAATCCAGCCTAGAACTAAGGAGAAATTTCCTAAGAGTGAGAACTGTCAATCAGTGGAACAAATTGCCTTCAGAAGTCGTGGGTGCTCCAACACGGGAGGCTTTTAAGAAGAAATTGGAGAGCCACTTATCTGGAATGATATAGGCTCTCCTGCTTGAGCAGGGGGTTGGACTAGAGGACCTCCAAGGTCCCTGCCAATTCTTGTTATTCTGTATCTAATTCACCTGTAATTCCTCAGCATTTTGCCCTTATGTGCAACTGCTTTTAATAGCAAACTCATACAAGAAGCATTCCACACCTCATATCTTCCATGTCACTTGAGTAGCTGCACATTTTTTCATTAGTAAAAAATAAATAAACCCTTACTGATATTAAGCAGAGTTTAAATACGTAGGGGACACGCATAATGATTGAAAAACCCCCCCACACCTTTTACATTTAATAGTTCAAGGTTGCGGTAAAAGAAATAATAAACGGAAGGAAGAGAAGCCATTACCTTGATATTTCTCGAAGATAAACCGTTTGCATAGCTCTCTTCAAATGGGATTCAATATTTTTCCACAGTCGGCGTGTGTCGCGTTCGTTCGCTGTAACCACGAAAAGACAATTTCATCAGGGTTGATCTCTCAAGAGCATCCAGCTACATAACCATCATTGCCAACTTTATTCAAGCTTTCTCTGACTCCGTGCACTCTTCTCTTGGAAGTTCCAGAATATCTAGCCAACAGGGCTGAATTATTCTCAGGGTAAGGAGTCTGGAATCTGCAAGTCTCTCAATACATCCAGTAGAGCGCCAAGCTGGGGAAGCTTACCGTAACTTCTGAATCTCTATGGGACCAAAACCGCGCTGGTTTGAGTTAATCTCAAACCAGGGAACTTTCAAAGCCGAAAAGAGGAGCTGTAAATCAAAGATGCACCCATTATTTTACTTGGAAATTCTTTTCATGGCTTTCCACAGGTGGGCAGCCAGTGATCAGCATGCATCTCCCAGCAAAGACTGTGGTGCCAAACTTGGAGGCAAAATGCCTGCCGTTTAATAGCACAGGGTCATAGTTAAGATCTGGAATAAGAATGGGAGCAGCCTATTTCCCAGAGGCCTTCTACTTCCTAAGGGTTGAGTAGGTAAAAGAATCATTTCAGTCTAGTTTGATACTCAAGTGACTACAGGGAGATTTCCATGGAGTTTTATTGTCCAAAATATGGAAATTGTCTGCCACTACTTGCTCCCGAGATATTTCCCACATAGCTTAGTGGTCTGTAATTTCTGGGGTAATTTTTGTCTCCTATTGAACTAGCATATGTGTACCGATTTTTTTTCTTTTTATGACCCTGCAATCCCTTTGATCAAGATAGGGTCGGGGAGACTGAATGGAGCGGAGCATTTACTGGCCAGATGCCCTTCCTGATGCCTATGCGGAGTTCACAGGAGATATTTTGTCTTTGCGTCCTGATAGAGAAACATCTGCCGCTGCCTGGGATTGAACTCCCAACTTTCCGAGTGGGAGGCAAGCATCTTCACCTCTAGGCCACTGCACTGCTCAACCTGTATGCATCTCTGACAAGGCTAAATTCATTCATATGAAAGTAAATTACTCACCCTCTCCTTGGACCACAGGCTCACAATATTTAGAAAAATTAAGTGCAGCCTGTAAGAAAAAGAATGCAAGGTTTATTTAGAACTTAAAAATCCACTATGTATTCTAAATGGCCTCTGGTTAGTATATATATGCATGTAGATGTGTGTGTGTATATATAGAGAACATACATATGTGTATGTATGAATATGTATAGTGTGTGTGTGTGTCATATATATATCTCCATGTCCTTTGAAAGCAGGCATCAGAATTTCATATTTTTAACGTGTGCCAGTGCGTTCACAGAAAAATGTGAGAATAAAGGTTATCTTATCTTTATTATGAAGAACACCAAAGATTACCCTCACCAGATGTTGGAGCTCCTTCAAGTCCCTACAGACTGGGTAGAAGACTCCAAGAAGAATATTGATATACGCAGCATAAAAATCAAACGAATATTCTGGAGGATGGTCATGGGACAGAATCTTCTGCAGATGTCCTATTTGAATTAAAACAACAACAAAAGCATGATTTTCCACTAAGGCTCATAGAATGACTTACTGCATTTTCAGTGCTAACATTGAGGAGACGTCACACAGATCAACATTTTTATATAAGACCAAGAAACCTGTCGTTACAGCCATTTTGCTGTTGTAAGTGTTGTGAAGTGTTGTAAGTTGAGGATTCCCTGTTTCTCACTTGCCAGATCGCTTGGGGGGAGGGGGGGGAAGCTTAGTTCCTAACCATCCCCACCATCCAACATCTAAAGACTGTACCACGTGGGCCTGGTTCACAGAAACAAGATGTAAATATCACAATTATTCATCTTTAATAGACATATTAATAAAGTGGTACACGGTACGCAGAGATTCTCAATCACCGAGGTCCTGGTTGTCCCAAAGGTGCTTTTTCAGGAGGCAACTGGACTTTCTTGCTTTTTCTTTGAAGACGTTTCGCTTCTCATCCAAGAAGCTGCTCCTGCTCTGGCAGGATGGTGGGGAATGGAAGGATTTAGCTGTCTACAAGGAGTATAAATCCTTCTATTTCCCACCATCCAGTTAGAGCTGAAGAAGCTTCTTGAATGAGAAGCGAAACGTCTTCAAAGAAAAAAACAAGGAAGTCCAGTTGCCTCCTGAAAAAGCACCTTTGGGACACCGTATGTTTACTTATTTTGTCCTTACCTATGCTGTAATCTGGGAAATATAAAGGCAGAGGCTCAAGGCATCCTGTGTTTGGACGAAGAAGCTCCCATACAATTTCACTAAGGAGAACCACAGTCACGTTCTTCTCCGTCTGTAAGTGAGCGATGTTAGAGGAGAGGGAAATAAAAATAGCCCTGTGATTATATTTTTAATCAAAGAAGAGTTCAGGTTTTGCAAAAACAAAAAGCGAGAAGAAATTAATCTGATTCAGCATTTTACTTAAAGTTATTTGCATAGCGAGAAGCTCTTAAATAGCTTAATCAAGCAGCTAACACATTTAGATTTTTTTTAAAAAAAAAAAATGGTTTCAGGATTCTCTTTTTCCTGCACTGTGACATTTATGATTCCCAAAGTTACATCTCTTAATTATTAGGGAGGATAAATTGATTGAGTTCGGGAAAAAATAATACTTAAATGACATTTATGTTTCCCAAAGATACATATCTTAATTATTAAGGAGAATAAATTGATTGCGTTTCAAAAAAATAATACTTAAATCATTAAAACCAATACGGACTCAAAGCAGCCATACTATTTTATTTCCAATCTGCTTTCCCTTTATGTGATAATGTGCATTTTATTCATCTCTAGCATGCTTTTACAACAGTAAAACTTTAATGTTATCTTTATATTCAGGGCCCAGTTTTCAAAGAAAGCTGGTCTGCTAAAGAGCTACCATAATTTGTCAGAAAGGCACATAAACTATAAATGACAATTTGGAATGGAATGGAATGAAATGTCAGGTCAAAATGGAAATGAGCTTCAGAATTAAAGCATGCTTCCCTCAACAAAATCTGAGCTTCTACTGATTAGCCATTTCCTCATGAGGCAAAGGCCAGGTGCAGATAAGAGATTTGTCCTCCTGACTTGAAGCTTCCATGCATTCTAAAATTCGACTTTAATGCAAAAGGAATGCTGATAGTAACCACTTCAAGGAAGCTTTGAAAAAAAAAAGAGAGAGGAATACCCATGCAGGGGGTGATGGTGGGACTAAAAAGCAAAAATTCGACAGGTTCCTAATCTCTGAAGCTTCGCTATTAACCGAAAGCCTGCTTCCTTTCATTACTGGTGCAGAATTAAATTTTTCATCGAAAGTATTTCAGGTATCAATTAGATTTTATTCACCTCCTTTTTTGATCCAGATCATTGGAAAAGAAACAGTTTCAAACTTTCTGACGCAGGAAAAAATGGTCAATATTTGTAAGTCGAGGGATCTATTGTACCATGAGATGTTTATTCTGGTTTTTCATTATTAACATGAGAGGGGCTGAACTATAGCTTCAAAATGCTTCAGACAACATGCTGACGTTTAAAAATCTACATTTTTATCAAAAGAAAAGAATAATAAAAGTTGGAAGGGACCTTGGAGGTCTTCTAGTCCAACCCCCTGCTTAGGCAGGAGATCCTATACCATTCCAGACAAATGGCTGCCCAGTCTCTTCTTAAAAACCTCCAGTTTTGGAGCACCCACAACTTCTGAAGGCAAATTGTTCCACTGATTTAATTGTTCTAACTGTCAGGAAATTTCTCCTTAGTTCTAGGTTGCTTCTCTCCTTGATGAGTTTCCATCACAAGTTAAATCATACAAAAATATACAGATGGTGAAATTAGGTTAAAACAGAATTAAAATATTACTTTAGTAAAAAAAACAACCAAACGCAATAAAGCAAGCAAACACTGTAGGCCAATGACAATGCTTTTTTGTTCATTTTTTGTTCATTTTTAAATCCTTCCTAAAGGTCAAAATTGACCCTATTTTACTGGAAATGAGTTCCAGGAAGTCATGGAGAAAGTGTGGCTCTAAGCATCCTCCCCAGATAATCTCATTGGCTGGCGGGAATCTGATTAACGCAGTATTGAGATGGAAAACTATTCCCAAAGGCTGTGAAAGATAGAGCTGTGAAACCACTGTTTGAAAAACTTAACTGCAACAAATTTCGTGTTGTGAAGTCTGCCTGCTGCCCAGAATCATCTATATCAGATAGCAGAATGACAGAGTTGGAAGGGGCCATGGAGGTCTTCTAGGCCAACCCCCTGCTCAAGCAGAAGACCCTATGCCATTCATGTCAAATTGCTATCCAATTTGTTCTTAAGATTCTCCAGTGTTAAGAGCACCCACAACTTCTGGAGGCAAGTCGTTCCACTGATTATATACAGATAATGAGAGAGAGAGAGAAGGAGGGGAGGTGGGGGAGATGATATATAATATTACATATAATATATATAGATAATAGAGTTAGTATGTGTAATATACCTGATATTCTTCGGTTAGCTACAAAGATTAATGCACATCTTCAAAACCCAAATGAGCACATTTTAACCAGGTTCTCGAATGCCATTTGCCAGCAAGGGTAGGAAGGGCTGCCCAAATTAGCATCTTTGGACTACGGCTTATTGTAGATTTACAGTTTTAATTCCCCGGGGTAGGGGGGGGGGAGAGAGAAGGCAAAACACAATCTTGAAGTAAACACTAAACAATAATTTTGTTGCCTTCCAAACTATTGGCACGTATTTCTTACCATCATCCTGACTTGTCACTTTAAGTACGAAATAAACAAAGACATTTTACCCTCTAACTCTTCCATTTTGTTACAACCTAGCTTACTTAGACCTCTGAACCTCTTACCTCTACAGACATATTTACATACCATGATGTCTGTCAGCTTGTATCAGTGACAAACCCACCCACCCATTTTTAATTAAAAAAAAGAAACATCCGAGTCATGTATCTTTCTCTCTCTCTTTTTCCCATTTTTGCAAAATTCATATTGACCTTAAGAGCAACATGTCTTACGGGAAATAAAGCTGTGAATTAACCAAAACTTCAAGCAAAATGCTGGTTCATTCAGCTACGATGGGTATTAAGAAAATATCCTTTAAAATTTAGTCAGGTAACTTTTCAAATTGTTGATAGATCACAAACGGCAAAACAAAAGACAAGTTAGTAAAATAAGGAAAAGTAGTTAAACTCAAAAGACACGCAACTGACCAAATTTGCTAGCAATAAAGCTGTTTCACATTAAAATTGCCCTAATTTTCACGTTAAAACTGTCTTGTTAATTAAAAACTCACAAAAAATAATTTTGTAAAATGTATCGTCGGATCTTTAGAAATATACTCATTAAATCAGTCAGGATATGCCGGAGATTTCATTCTTAAATAATGAAATGTGGCTAATTCCCTTACCAATTCTTGCAGTCTAAGAAAAGCTGGCAGAATATTTCCTTCCAGCTCACGTAGCTGTTCGGCTTTATCCAAAACCTGTAAACAAAAAAAGATGTTTGTTACACAAAAATAATAATTTGAAAGTTCTGTTTCTACTACTCAAAATATACTTACCAATACGAACATCCTCGAATGAAATTTTCCTACGGAAAATATGGGGTTTTTTCCCCTCAAGCAGGCACAATTGGTTAAAAAATCCAAGTTAATTGATTTAATCTCCCTAAAAACAACTAAAATATGTTTTTATCCTTGATTGGGAGCCTTCCAGAGTTGGTTGAAAGATGGGCAGCTCTACAAATATGTAAATAATTTAAATAAATTAAATATTAGATTACATTTTGCTTTAAAGGAAAAAAGCTAAGGTAAGAAGTGATTAATACAAAGATAAATTTTCTTCTAATAGCTACTAAATTTGTATATATATATATATTGAAATAGATTCTATTACTTCTGAAAATAGAAAAGTATACCAATTGGCTGTTTAAGTTTTAAAGGATGAAAAAAATAGGGAAAGAAAACTATATTTTATTTCAGATGGGGCTGGGCTATGCAGAACTTTGGACTCCCATTTTACAAAAATGCCCTTGCTTAATGCAGAAAATGATAGGTTTCCATATACTAAATAAATAAATTCCAGAGCGCAATCTTTCAATACATTATCTCAGTAAAAGTATGGAATGATTATATGTTATGACCTTCTTTGTCACAGTTGTTAAGTGAATCACTGTAGGTATTGAGTTAGTAACATGGTTGTTAAGTGAATCTATCTTCCCCCTTGACTTTGCTTATCCGAAGGTTGCAAAAGGGGATCACGTGACCCCTTCCCCCCCCCGGGGACACTGCAACCGTCATAAATACGAGTTAGCTGCCAAGTATCTGAATTTTGATCACATGACCATGGGGATGCTGCAATGGACGCCAGTGTGAAAAACAGTCCTAAGACACTTTTTCCAGTGCCGTTGTAACTAGAGTCACTAAATGAACTGTTGTAAGTTGAGGACTACCTACATAAGTACCATTTTGTATAGCGTTAACAGAATACATAAAAATTCACCAACGTGTGTCAAAATACAAAACGTCAGAGCAGTCAACTATTTCAAAAAACACACAATCTGAGTGATGAATGAAACTGAATAAAATTATGGACGAGCAGTCACTGGGGTGGTTAAACCTTTGGCTGGACATCTAGTTCCTTTCCCCATTGGACAGCAGTGTCCTCGAGATGATGTATTTCACGCAGGGATCCAGGAAACCTTCAGAGGGGGCATTCCGTCACAATACGGCATAAAATTTGGAGGACCTTGTCACAGTGGCTTAACTAAGATCAGATGATGAAAACCCCACACACGAAGGAGAAATCCCAGGGATTGAAGGGGGTTTCTCCCAACTTAAAAGGTACCTGAGTTCTTATACTTTAAGGCTTATCTAAATGGCAAATTACAATCAGAAAAAAAGTAGGAAGGACAAACTGTCCTCACTGTAGACATAAGCAAAATTTTATTGACAGCATCAATCACTGCGGGGGGGATGAGTCATTTTGAGCCTCATGATTAATCATGATTGTTCCATACCTGTGCTTGGATTTGAGAAGCATTTAGAAACTCAGTGAAAGAGATGGTTCATTTATCTTCATTTTCCCCGAGTTAACTGAGGCTGAAATATGTTACATTATTCACAATGAGACAAAACAAAATTAATTAGTTTTGCCAATTTGTGCTACCAAAACACACAGGCTACCATGCATCTTCATTTAAGTCACCCCATAATAAATCCGTACATCACAGGTTAATTCACATAAGTGGATTCTGCTTGCATTTGTGTCTGTTTTCACGCACAGCAGAGTGGAAAGTTCTAATTTCACTCTTAATTCTTCTGATTTATTAACAATTTTCCCAATGCAAATGATCACCAATTTAATGCTCTTTATCAACTACTCTCACGTAACTTCAGATATGAAAATGATCGATAATGTTATTAAAATAAACTGAGCAACTTGTCTCTAAAACCAGCTTTATTCATGATTTCCTCCCTGGAGCAGATCAGTAAAACCTCGAAACACATTTTCATTTTTTTGGAAGCTTCAATTTCTGTAAACATCTTTCCATAAATAAAAAGTGAGGCTCTCAGAATTATAGTGCTCAATGTGTAAGAAAAAGGAGCTCTGTATTTCAGGTAAGCTATGTTTTTACTTTTCATGTTAGAACTAATTATATTTTATTACTGTAGCAGCATGGAATTCTCTGAAGTGCAGTAATATTGTCTCTCTACAGTTAACTAACTATATAACAAAACAATTGAGCTAATTGCAAATTTCATTCTTCACAACTAGGTAATAATAGTACGCAAACACCCAGTGCAAAATATTCATACACTTATATCTTGAGTATATCACAGAATAGAACAGAAGAAAAGAACAGAACAGAACAGAGTTGGGAGGAACCTTGGAGGTCTTCTAGTCCAACCCCCTGCTTAGGCAGGAAACCCTATACCATTTCAGACAAATGGTTATCCAATCTCTTTTTAAAAACTTCCAATGTTGGAGCATTTACAACTTCTGGAGGCAAGTTGTTCTACTCATTATTGTTCTATCTGTCAGGAAATTTCTCCTTAGTTCTGGGTTGCTTCTCTCCTTGATTAGTTTGCACCCATTGCTTCTTGTCCTGCCCTCAGGGGCTTTGGAGAATACCTTGACACCCTCTTCTTTGTGGCAGGGCCTGAGATATTGGGAAATGACTGTCATGTCACCGCTAGCCTTTCTTTTCATCAAACTAGACATACACAATTCTAGCAGTAGTTCTTTATATGTTCTTTATCTTATTATTTAATGTAACGTTCTTCACTATTGTTGATTCTAAACTTTTTCCCCATCAATCCTTCACCTTCTGACCTTCTGACCTGGCCTCAGCGCCTTCACCCAACACAACACACATGCATACTTTAAACCCAAGAGTACACTAAGACAGAAGCTCGTCCACCCCAAGGTTAAAACACCCAGACACAAAGTAAGCAATGTGGTATATGCTGTACAATGCAGTGAGCCATGTGCATATCTGTACATTAGGGGAAACAACACATGCATTTCATAAATGCATGGCACAACATAGGAGAACAAACCCATCAGGACAAGATTCAGCAGTCCATCTGCGTTTAAAAGACAAAGGCCACTCTTTTGAAGACAGCAAAATCCACATGTTGGATAGAGAGCACTGCTGATTTGAAAGTGGGCTCAAAAAGGCCATCCATGAAAAAACTGAATGTCCCTCTCTCAACAGAGAAGGAGGTATACAACATCATCTATCTGCAGGCTACAGCAATGTCCTTTCAGCAGTTCCAAGAAGGCTCCATGACCATATGCACTACTCAAGTGACTCTGAGTGCACAGGTAAATCTCCAAGTGGCCTCAATGACTTTTTGAAATAATGCAAATGACTAGCTGTATGCAAAGCATATAAATCCTTCTATTATTATTATTATTATTTAAATTTATATACCGCCCCATTCCAAGGACTCGGGGCGGTTCACATATAAAATATAAA
>JANHFL010003277.1:0-39818 GCA_032468155.1 Oxyrhabdium leporinum
TGGCTTGTTTCTCCATTAAGAATTTTTTTCATTATATAGTCTTCTATTTTATTCAAAGTGTTTTGCATAGATCTTAGGAGAAAGTAATATGTGATTATTTATAAATTTTGTTTTATTGAGAGTTTATACTACCCCAGACATAATTGACTGTGAGCAACAGATTTTGCTCTGATGTTGGCTTTTGATGGCTGACAGTATGAATTTAGAATCATGGAGATCTCCACTGGTTGAAAGGAACAAGAGAAGACAACATATGCCTGGACCTCATAGAAATGGTTTACAACCACACTGCGAATCATCTGCTCAATACACGGTATTTGTTATCCCACTTGACTAAGTTTATTGCCATGCTAAATCAAACCTATGACATTAAATAATATATTTTATTCTATAAAGCCCTTTATTTTAATTATTTTGTAGAAGAGAAATTTCTATTACCTGGGCTCCTTGTTTGCTAAGTATACTAGCAGAATAACTAGCTGTGTTACTACTGTTGTATCCAGAAGTTGGTCCTGAAGACAAACTAAGGGTGGAATCTGTGTGTAAAGTGCTTGTGCTTACAAGAGTCTTCAGCTTAGTTTCCTCCTATAATAAACACATCAATATTAAGAAATGGTGTAAAGCAGGATAGTTTAAAGCTTGTTCATTCTATTTCAGATAGTCATTTATTTTATAATATTTATTTCATTCCAATGTTCACTACTTCATTTGTTCTGCTTGTAGCTTATTGTTCAGAAGATAAGCAAAACAGGTTAATGATGATGTCTTCTAAGTGGCCTTGTCTTCTAAAATGAGTGACCTAAGGATGCAAATGTTAAGTAATTGAAATCTTCAAGAAACTTTAAGGATTTACACAACCCCATTTAGGTTAAAATTGATGCATTATTTCTTCTTCCTTCAATTTTCTCTAGTAATGGGGCTATCTCAATTTTAGAACATAAATTAAAACAGATGTGATTATCTTTAAAGTGTCTTGCGAACAATTATATTTCACATATTCAGCTACAAAGGATTCTATCACATAATGCACCCAAAAAGTTGGTACATTATGTACCTTCAGACATGCCCAGATCATAAGATGCAGCCTTAAATTAACACAAATTGTGAAAAGTAGCTGAAATAATTTTAACACTTGCCTTCTGCAGTTGAGAATATATTTGTTCTCGAATGCGCTTCTTTTCTTGCTCAGCTCTTTCCCGGAGCTTGTCCCTTGCTCTTGCAATTTCAGTTTTAGTTTCTTCTTGTGCTCTCTGATATTCTCGAAGCAGCTGTTCAATCTCTGAAGGATGTTGGATCCTGATTTTTGGTTCCTGAACCCTTAAAAATGTCATAATGGTATTCTGTGTATTGATTTGTAAGTCACATTGTAGGTTTTTAGGACATTGTATGAATGCTTTTAAAAATAAAGAATAATTCTGTTTCTTAAAAATGGTAAATGTTAGAATGAGAATTAATTCTGAACTTAGGAAAGAATTAAAACAGGAACTGATATCAGCCTAAATTGACAATCATCAATGCAGGATGAAGACCACTTCACTGATGGTTGGGAAGCTGCAGGCAGAGGGTAAGCCATGAAAGGGCAATCATTCCTAGAACGGAAGTGGCAGGGCTACAATCTGGATGTGGAGTGAGGCTTGTTGTGACATGCAGTCCAAGTGCTCACCAGGTTGCACCTCCCATCCTGGGAAAGGCAGCTGCCAGGGAGGCCAGGCCTAAAGTGTGTCTTCCCCTCCCCATTTGTTCTGAATTGCCCTGTGACAGTGATTCCCCTCACAAGTTGTCCCTGTCCCCGCATTCCTGTCGGCCAGCACATTAGGGGCTGATGTTTCTTCTGATGGGGCACCAAACTGTCCCCATGTCTAGTTGGTCAGGGTGACTTGTTCTGTGCCAACCCAATTGTGCTCAATCAGCTGTGCCAACCCATCTGTGCCAACCTATGCCCACTTGTCCGCACCAACTGGGCCATGCTGAGTAATCCATGCCAAGTCATCCATGCCGACCCAGTTGTGCCCATTTGTTCACACTGACCCGTCCATGCTCACCCAACTGCGGCCACCCTATCATGCCCATGCATCTGTTTCCACCCGTCCACACCAACCTGGTTGTGGTAAGTTGTCCTAGTTCACTCTAAATGGCCCTAGGTCACCCTACCTTGTATTTTCTACAACGTCTCGTCTCAACTGCTGGAGGTATTCACGACGTCGGCTGGGCAGATCCATTTCTCTCTGATTACCATCCAGGGTTTGCAAAAAGTTCAAATGCTTTTGTGGACTAAGACTGCGACTCCTTCTGAAGCACTGAAGTCTCTCTTCTCTTTGTTTCCTTAAAATTTCAATTGATTTCTTGTGCCTATTATGGGAATGGGGAAATAAGGGTACTTAAAAATAAACTAAGTTGTATTTTTTTAAAACATTAAAAATTCTACAAGATTGATAGAAGGGAGAAGATAACATATCAAATGGAAGAAATATAACCTTGTCTAGTATGCAGGTTGAACCTAAGTTTGAAATAAACTCGCTATACACGTTATTTCCAGCTTAGGATACCTTAGGCTGCAATCTCTTTGCTGAAATGTGTTATAGCTATAGCTATATAATACTTCCAGCGTTACTAGAATATATAATCCCTAATTTACCAGAGAAAAGGATAACTCGAATCCCTAACCCCTCCCATTGTCTTACTCTAACTACTGGGTTAGAGATTACTCAGCTAATGCTGAGTAATATTTGAACATGTTCTGATAATATTATACTTCAGGTTTTCCCTCTCTCCTTCCCTTTCCCATCATTGGCTGTTAGTAAGAAATTAATAATATAAATGTATTATGTTCACAAAAACTTATGCCTTTTGATAATAACTCTCAGCACTCTTTCTGATTTATGGTTCTGGGAAAAATTCATTACATGTTACCGAGAGGCAAAGCTCTTAGGAAGATATGATTAATAGCAGCGGCTCAAATGTCAAAATATCTACTTCTGTTCTGCAATATCCTATTTTTCTTCTGTTAATGGTAGTACAGGTAGTCCTTGACTTACAACTATTTGTTTAGAGATTGTTCAAAGTTAAAACAGCACTGAAAAAAGTGACTTATGACCGTTTTTCACACTTACAACCATTGCAGCATTCCCATGGTCAAATGATTAAAATTCAGACACCTGGCAACTGACTCATACTTACGACAACTGCAGTGTTCCAAGATCATGTCTTCACCTTTTGCAACTTTCTGACAAGCAAAGTCAATGGGGAAGCCAGATTCACTTAACAACTGTGTTACTAATTTAACAACTGTAGTGATTGACAACCGTGTCAAGAAAGCTCATAAAATGGGGCACAAACTCCTTTAACAACTGTTTTGCTTAGCAGCAGAATTTTTCGGCACAATTGTGCTCGCAAGTCGGGGACTACATGTATGTCAAACTCTTGCTGTATTTAGCCAATCTGTAATGTTGAAAAAATAATTACCTTTCGTAAAGCTGTTGTTTTACGGGCACTGCTGTCAATTCCTCACCCACTATGTTTTGAAGAATCCTGAGTTGTGCATCAGTTTCACCAATCCCATAGCTTAGTTTTGCTTCTGTGAGTTCCACAGTAAGAGGTTGCTGACTCATATCTAAATGTATTCCAGACATAACCTGGGCACGCTCTCTTCTTAGTCTCTCAATCTCTCTGGCCCTCCTTTCGCTAAGTAGAGATCTCTCTTCTATTTCAGTGGTTCTTCTGTTAACCAATTTCCCTTCAGTCTGGCTGTGGATATCACTCGCACTCAGTGTCAGGCTAGTTAAGGAAGAGTGAGGAGCTCCCTTCACACCACACCAATTGCTGAATTTATTGTGCATGGGCAGGTCACGAAGACTGTAACTTCGATGTCTGTGGGCTTTTACTAACGAAGTGTTCCCATTTAGCAAGATTTCAGTATTACATACACTATCAATATCAGATCCTGTTTTTGTATCATTATCGTCATCATCATCCTTTTCATCAACATCATTATCGTCTTGCATGTCACTCATTTCTGACCTGAGAAAAGAACCACCCTTCTCATTTCTCCAGATCTGGGGGCATGGTTGAGAAGAATCAGGAACACATTCAAGAGTTTCTTCAGATTTTACACACGAAGTGGTATGAGGCTCATTTAAAGATTTTGGTAAAGACCTCTTAGATGGTGAACATTCTGAATTTTTAATAAAGTTTCCAGTTTTAGTTCCTCCCGAGAAGTTTCTTGCCCTTCTGATCTGATGAAATGAATGTTCTGTGGGAAGGGTTTCTCCCTGATCATCAATTATATATTCCCCATGGCTAGAAAGTTCTAAGGTACTGCTTGAGTGATAAAGTCTTTCAGTGTGAACTGCAGTATGTGTATCAATGGTCAATCTTTGCTTTTGTTTTGAAGTACCTTTTTTGGAAAGCACTTTGGTCATGCTTTTATCCAAGCCATTTCCAGATCTTTTATGAACATCCTTGCTCTCTCTAGGTGTGGTAGAATCACTGTCCATCTCAGCATGTGAACAAGTATCAACACATGATTCCCAGGAACACCTATTATACTGTAGATCTGAGTCCTTTTTCTTAAAACCAGTTCCTGAATTTTCAGTGCTTTTCACCCATTTCCCAGCAAATGCTTTGGAAGAACTAGTTGAAACCTTTGATGTAGGTTGCTGGTTGATTGGACTTGCACTTAGTATCAAAATTGGGGAAGAAGCTCTGTCAACTAGCAAGTTGTTTTTACAATACAGTTGCCTTGTTTCTGAAATGCTAGTTTTATCAATAGGATTCTTATCTTGAAAGTAACAGTTGGGAGACAGAGAGATACAAGGAGCAGGATTATTAACAGCAGTAGCTGAAGACTTGAGTCTAGAATTATATAATGGGGATGCAGTTGGATATTCTTTGGGACTATGGAAAGCAGGTGTTGATGAAATAGTTAATGGTGTTTTAGGCATTTCTGAGGAAGAACTGGAATGTATACCTAAAGTAGATTGAGGCATATAATAATGTCCTTGAGTATCAACATCATGACTTCTTATATCAGGCATACTCAGCAATTTCCTTCCTTTGGTTTTTGATGTTCTTTCCTTAGGTAGAGTTATAGTATCTGGATGAACTAGCTTCACAATAACATTTACTTCCTGAGATTTCACTAGCTCAGTTTTCATATTAGCATTAATTTGTCTGTCCTCGATTGTATTTCGAGGATGTCCTAAAATATCAGTTTGAATGCCTATGTCTTCTGTTGTTTGAGTATGGCGATCAAACATGCCAAAGCTTGTTCTCTGTTCAACTGCTTTATGGTAATTTTGTTCACTGTCCTTTATTTTTTGAAAGGACAAATTTCCAAGCAGTTCAGAGGTGTTGTGAAGAAGCTGCGAAAGGTGCATGGAAATGTTCTGCACACTTGACCAAGAAGAAGGTTCTTGGAATGAGCTGTTGCTTGGCTCAGGTTTTCTTGCAGGTAAGTCTGTATAGCTTCTGCGATGCCTCTTCTGTCTCTTATGCTTTGCTGGAGCTTCTGTCTGTGTTTCCTGATCACAAATAAGTATTTCTTGCTGCTTATTATATGATAAATTTGTTTTAGTGGGGTAGAATAGAACAATTTCATCAACTGCTCTGGAAGTATTTTCAGATTGTTGAGTGCATCTCGTATCCGGAAGAACATTTTCACAACCGGAAATGCAATTTTCTGATGTATTTTCAAGTTCATCCTGAGAAATATTTGTATCATGTTTGCCATTTCCATCAGAATGCGTAGAATCAAAACTTTCTCTCGCAACATTCCACCTTTGCAGATCTTCTGTACTACTAAGGGTGCTGGACAACATTCTTGCATTAGCATATGAACTGAGATGAGAATGGAATGGAGAATTTTGAGAATTCAAGCCATTATCCACACTGGAACATCTTATAACAGATTGATTATCCAAGCTCAGTGGAGGAGGATTGCCAGAAACATCACTTGCACTTCCAAATACATATTGTTTCCAACCCATCTTGCAACATTCATCTTGCTGCCATGGGTGTATGTAAGGGTTTATATCACTTGAATTAAAGTGCATGGAATCATTATTATCTTTATCTAGTTCATTTGTTGCCTCCAATTGATATCTCGGTTCTTTATTTTTGTTTATATAATCATGCAGTGGAGTAATGCTACTTGAGTATTTGTTTGCTTCTATATCTGTAAGATTATCAGTAGAGTAAGCAACAGCTTTTAGGCAAAGAACTGGAGGTGAATCTGAAGAAGGGATATCCTGAGATTGTTCTTTATAGTCTTGTTGAGCTTCAATAGATTTCTTTTGAAACCTGGTTTTAAAATTAATTGGGACATTCTCTGTCTTTAATTTTGATAAGCTTTTAGTATTGCACATGTCATCCTCAGTTGGAGAGGGAGGCTCAATGCTCATATTTAATTCTTGTAATGACTTAGAAGCTGGATGCACAGATTCTACTTCTACTTCAGCACATTCAACAACAGAAGTAGCAATCACTGGTGCTGATAAGCTATGAGTCTGCAAATCTGGCCACTGTCGATCTTTTTTCATTCTCTTTGCATTCTGTGAAGTGGAAACGTTATTTTTATTTCTATGTATGGCCGATGCAGGTTCTTCTTGCAAAGTTAAACAGTCATTTATTGAGAAATATCTGGAAGGAATTCTGTCATGTTTTCTTGAATTGTTTACTTGGTCTGGTGTCAAAATCTCTCTCTCAGCCTTCATCACCTTACATGCAGTTGTATGAGAGTTACCTATTTCTGTAGTAGAAATATTTATTGCATCCATGCCACTATTTAAATATAGTGTACTCTGCTCTCTTTGTAAACCAAGATTTGCATTTAAATTGTGGCCTAAAGTTTTCTCACTATCTTTTAAGCATTCTTTTTGTGGTAAAATAATATTCAGAGGTTCCTGACAAGCAGTTACTTTATGGCATTTTTTCTCAGGCTTAAAATTATGTATTCCACTGCAATCTGAAATTGAGTTTCTTTGACAACTAGATAATGGGAGATGTTCATTTCCTTCTGCAAGAAAAAGAATTGTTTCTGAAGTACACAATGGCGGGTTAAGGATTTCAGAATCTTCACATTGGCTGGCAGTAAGTGAGGAACAGTTTAAGGGAGCAGGATTTAAAGCAGCAGGTATCAGAGTCTCACTGAGACTTGTGTTGCTTTTAAGAGATGTTTCTGAAGATGAGGAACAACTATCTGGCAAATTCTGGTGACAAATCAAGTTGTTTTCTTGGAGTTGAAATATATCTGACAAATTGGAAGTAAAAAAAGAATTGTGTTGTGAATTGGTAGATGAGCTACATGTAGAACATGAGGAACCCTCTTGGGACTTTGGTGGGCTGGCATTTTTAAATAAAATGCAAGCTGAAAAATCTTCCATTGAACATTTAGGAGGTGCTGTTTCATGACTCCTTCTTTCATTCAAATGTTGAGGAGTAAGCAATTTTTTTTCTGGTAATTTTGTTTCTGTTCTAGTTGTGTAATTGTCAGATTGTAAAGAGGCATTTTCTTGGTCACAGACACATTCAGGAAAATCATTTTGGCCTTGTTTTTTATTTTCATAGATCTCTTCAATACGATCACCTTGCCCATCAATTTTGCTGTCTTGTTGACTTAAAGCATAATCTTCTGCACTTGATACAGGAAGATCAGACACTTCAGAGTTAAGAAATTTACTCTCCTTAAAATAAAGATCATCTGCAGCTAGTGTATTCAAGTGCCTGGCAGAGTAGCCAGACATGCAAGAATTCACATTACATCCAGAATCATAGTCTTTCATACAATGAGTATTTTCCCATATGAATTTGTCAGAATTTCCTGAAAGAGTCTCACCAACTTCAGACGATGCTACAGTGTTATCTTCTATAGAGAAATCATGAGACGTTCTGCATGCAAGACTTTCTGTGGTTTCCGTTTGACATCCCCCGAATTCATTACATTTTTCACTATTGATTTTGCATTCATTTTCAACGCATGTGGAAGTAAGGCATTTATTTTCCTGATTATATTGCACTAATGAGTCCACCTCTTTCTGGCTGACACTATTCTCAAAACAATCTTGAAAAGAATATGTCGTTTCTTCTAACTCATCTTTGAATACTGAAGTGAAGATTTTCCCCCCAGAAATTATTAAGCCCAATGTAGCATTTTCTTTCGGGGGTATATTGAATGAATTCAACAACTGTTCAGACTCTTCATGAAAGTTGCCTACATTGTGATTTATAGAAGAATCCAACCTTTCGTAAGGGAAAACATTGTTTTGTATGTTGTCAACAGAAGCATAATCTAATGATTTATGGCATTCCATAAATTTGGAATCTGTGCCTTGCTTATTAGGACTTTGCTCAGAAACAGAATAATTTAAAGTTTTATTTAACATGAAATCATCTACAGATTTAGCTATTGCCTCTTTGTCAACAGAAGATAGTGTTCCAGCTTTCCCATTACTCTTTATTTGTGTATCATAATACCGAAGTACTTCATTGCAGACATTACTGCTCAATGGTAGTGTAAAATCATTTGTTGTATTAGCATCGCTGTTCCTATTTTCTCCATGTGTAATTTCTGTTTGTAACAAAAGACTTTGTGTGGGATAATGGGAAAATCCTTTAAAAGTGACTGAAGTTAAATCATATTCTTGAATTAGATTTTCTGGTGGATCTCTTTGGTTAACTGGCATCAAGTTATCAACATCATTTCTTGAAAACATGTGAGGTAGCAATTCTTTTTGTTTTGATACTTCGTTTAAAGATGCATCACTATCTGAACAGCAGTAACTGCATATGTTTGCTGGTAAAACTTGATCCTGGAGGATATCCTGTTCTGGATTTCCATTATTTCCTTTAAAACCCTCCCCTTTGAAAGTATGCATGGTTTGTGCTTTGATGGTTTGAGACAGAACCTCAGGTATACATACTTGTCCTGGACTTATCAAATGCACTGGCTCATTTTCCTTAGGAAGGTAGCATCCTCGTATAGATTTACAAGGATCAAGACTGTTTCCAACAAACTTATTACAGTGCTCTGAAATAGAATTTTGAGAATAAACTGTAGAAGATTGAGGTGCATTAATGCTTTCAACATCACTAATTTGTTTGAGCTCTTTTTTAATTCTGCACCATTCAGCGACACCTTTATTATCCCCTAAATTAGCACTAACATTATTGTCCTTCACTATTTCACTCACATGATTCCAAAGATTTGCTGATCTTTTTCCATCGTGTGTTTCAATACTATTAATACACATGTCAGGTAAATCAAGTTCATCATCTTGTTCTTCCAATTTAGAAGCAGTGAAGTATATTTCTGGTATTTCAGAGGGATCACATTTTGTTCCATTACCACAATCAGTAAAACGTGGAGTCTGATTTTCTTGCAGCAATGCAGTATTTTCAGCAAGTTGTAACCCAGCTAACTTTGAATTTGCACATTCCTCATTTTTTCTTGCCTCTCTTTGTTCTTTATCTACTCCTTCAGAATAGTTTATTTCCCTATCAACTTTATCTTCCTGAATAGCACTAGGATATTCTGTTAAGATTTCTTTTGAAAAGATCTCATTGTTATGATATATGTTTTTATCTTCTTTATTGTAGCTTGAATTAGTATCTTGCCTATATTTCATGGTTACTGCAGTCACTAGTGGTTCAGAAACATGGATATTTTCTGTACAGATATCATTTTTAACTAGTTGTTCAAACGTGTCAGAAAACTGTTCTGTGCTTTTAGAGCTTTCTTTTATATCCTCAGGAAAAATATTTTGTTTTCCATTTTCCTGGACTCTATTATGATTAATAGTGGGTATGTGGATATTATTTTCACACTTCATTGCCAGCTCGGATTCACACAGATCTTCTTCACTAGAATCAGTGAGCTGAATCTTCTTTTCATCTTCTACTGCTCCAATTACAGATTGGTTTGGGCAACATTTCTCATTATCACTGTTGAGTCTCTGAATCAAATTAGAAGCTTCAGAGTTTCGTCTACTTTCTAATGCTTCAAGTGTACAGTAACTATGTAAACGTTTATTTTGACTAAGTTTCATTTCTAGCATGTCACATTCCAGCTCATTGATACTAATTACTAGCTTATTAAGTTCTTCAGAGTTTATGGTTGTATTATTGCATTCAGCCTGATTTCCCTCTAACATCGTAGGGATTCTTCTCTCAACAGACTCTTTTAGATCGTTGGACATTTTATTGATATACAGGCAGACGTTTTGAGAAGCTGTGACTGATAAAACTCCATCTTCTGCCAAAGTTCTTCTAGAGTCATTTCCAGGGTTATTTCTGGATAGACTAGAATGCAATCCTGCTCCCAAGTAATTGTTTTTATTAAATGAATAATGCAAATCTGGAGCTTCTTTTTGCTCTCTTATTGCAGGTGTGCAACAACTTGTGTTTTTCCCAGAGACAAGACAATTAGCTAACTCTGGGTGTTTCTGATCTGGAGGATTGCTATTATTTTCCATAAAAGATCTCACCTGACAAACATCCTTAATCCTAGGTATCTTTTCATAACACATATCTGAGTTGAACTGTGGAGTGAATTTTTCACTTGTTTCACAAGAACGTTCAAGTGAAGTATTAGTTTTTCTCTCACTTCCATCTACACTGGAATGCACTGATTTGTCCATCACAAAATCCACAGATAAAGATGTTCCTGGCTTGGAAACAGAATTCAGGTTACATTTGTCCCCCTCACTGCTCTTCTCCATCATATTTCCAGCATTAAAAGTTGGGAAAGCTTTCTGGCTCACATTTT
Source organism: Oxyrhabdium leporinum (assembly GCA_032468155.1). Lineage (NCBI taxonomy): Eukaryota > Metazoa > Chordata > Lepidosauria > Squamata > Cyclocoridae > Oxyrhabdium > Oxyrhabdium leporinum. The sequence goes on from JANHFL010003277.1 coordinate 10,760, forward strand.
TTCCAGAATAATCAACTTTTAAGCTTGAAGAACCATTCATTAAATTTTTTGTCTGAAATTCAGATTTATTTCCTGAATCCCATTCTTCACCTCGAGGTACTTCTTGCACTTCTCTAAATGAGGGAACCTCTAAAGCAGATTCTCTTAGGACATCCCTGCTCTCTTGCATGCTGTCTTTTTCAGGTTCAGAGGTCTCCATTAATATTGCAAACTGGTCACTGGAGTGAAGGGCCACTTTATCTATGTGGTTTAACTCAACTATTTTTGAGTCTCTTGTGTTACTATCTGAATCAGAATTGGCACCTCCCTTTTCAATTGTTCTAAAAATACATTCTTCAAAATTAGTATTTATATAAATTTCTTCTTTGTGTAAAATAGAAGCATTTGGGACAGATGTTAAGGGGTTGTTTTTAAAATCTTGATCTTGGGAAATTTCTGAGTAAGGGGAAGACTCCAGGACTGGTTTCAAACAGCTGGATGTTTCTTTCCATTCACAGGTGGATCTTGCTTCAGATAAGCTATTTGGCTGTTGACAATTAGATGTGGGCAGAGAAACAGCCTCATTGTAACATGGTTTTGTAGGAAATGTGGAAATATGACCAAATGATGTATTTTTGCTTGAAAAAGAAAACGATGATGTGTCTTCTGGGGCTACAACTTCAAGATGTTTCCTTGTTTCTGGTAAAGGTACTGATGGTGCTGTAGATGAAATTAGCATTTCAATCTTACTTGGCTCATGATAAATCTGATGGGGTTTTTTATAGCAAGTAACAAATGATAATTCAGCAGCTGATTGTCTTACATCATCCCTCTTCATCCGGTAGCTTGATTTATTAGCAGGGTACATCTGAGCAACCCAAAATTCTGAATGGTCTTGAGATGAAGGAACAGTTATTATAGGTCTATTCTTTTGATTTTTCAAATTGTTGGAGAGCCAAGCATCTGTTAAAACTGGAAGATTTTCACAGTCAATGTGTGACCCTTGATCTGCTGAGCCACCTTGACCTGAGAAACTGATTTTCATCTTGTTTGGTGTTTGATCACAAACAGAACTAAACTGTGAACTGACATCTAAATAGAAAGAACTTGCATTGAGACTCAATGCACTACTTTCACTACAGAGCTCAAGCTTGTTCTGTTGGTCACTTACAACAGAGTCTGACCTTAGGTTTTGCAACTTCCAAAAAACTTCTGCTGGCACTTCATCGTAAGAATCTAGTTTAGATTCTTCTGCATGACCTAATACCTCATCAGCATCACCTAAGCTATCCAGAGAAAAGCTTCTCGCATTGATAGTCAGATCGCCTGATGTGGATGTGCTTGTTAATTGTGAGAGAGATTGAGAATTCTCGTCTTTGCAGAGCTTAATAGGTTCTGGATGTATTTCAGAAGAATTGTTCACATATTGGCCTTCAGCATTGTTTTCTTTTTCTGTAAGTGAATCTTGTGACATTTGGCTGTCTTCACTTTCTGAACCGTCTAATTCCACAGTGTCTACTTGAGCCGATTCCTCCAGATGACTCGATTGTCCTGTCAAGACTTCTGAAGCAGCACATGAAAGGGAATCCACAGAATAATTACTATCTGTGTCAGAAAACTCAACATCCTCACCTTCTTGCCAGCTGATCAGTGGATCAGGGATTGTTTTGGAGATTCTATCATTCAGCATTTCAGCACTATGCCATTTTCTTCTTCCGTGACAAAGTGATACATGACTATTTAGATTATTAAGGCTTCTTGCCGAAGGTGCCACACTTAAGAATTCATGCTTTTCTAATGAATGTTTGTCCACTGAACCCTTTTTAAAGTTCTTTGGGGTCTGGGTCCATTGTTGAAGAAATGGTTTACCATATATTGATGATTTTTTAAGTTTCTTAACAGAATTTCCAGGAAATGAACTTTGGTGCTTTTTTCTTTTATCCACCTGAACTTTTCTATTGGCTTCCTGAGCTGCATTCTTTTCTAACTGTTGAATTAATTCTAGTTCTTTAATTTCAGATCCTTCCTTCTTCGTTTCAGGTTCATGCTTTTCCTTAAAATTATCAGATGTACAGGCCTTCGATCGCTGGGCTTTAGAGCTGGTTGGTCTTAAGCTATTATCTGATCTCTCCATTGTTTGCTTATGTTTACCAAGATAAATGACTTCTGTATTATTACAGTTATTTCCCACTATTCCTTTATTTCTGAAATAGATATCCTGTTTTTTGACTATCTGTTTCTGGGCTAAGAAAGATCCATCTTTTTCCTCATGAGTATTTCTTCTGGAATGTTCTTGGACTGCTCTGGAAAAATATTCTGCAGACAGAGATTTCCTTGGTGGATTGATTATGGAGCATGCATAGTTATGTGCCGAGGTAGATATCTGAGAGGGATCGCTCTTCAAGAAAATACTGTAGGGAAAAAAAACACAATTTGAGAATAAGTTTCCCATACTTTGCTATGAATTTGTAAGGCAATTATCCCATATAGACATTTATACAGGAGCTAAGAGACTGTGATTAGACAGATTGAGACAAGAGACCAGGAGGACCTATGTTAACAGTTTATAGTATGACTTTGTCGTCTAATCAAAAAGAATATGTATATATGTATATACTAAATTAATAATGTGGCATTTTCCTCATTTCTATATTCAATTTCTTATTCCCAAACAATTTGTCTGAAGAACAAAAAAACTCCGGGGGAAGAGCTCATTTTAACTAGCGGAACAAGTAAGAAATTTTAGAAGTTCTCAATGACTATGGTTTATCTGACCAGGCAATCTTAACACATTATGGGTTGATTTATGAAGCCTAGAAGATTTCTGATGTTAAATTGAGGTTTTTACACTGACATGTCACCAATTTCGCATTATATTATTTGAGGTTTTAATCTTGTTTCTTTTAATAGTATTGATAGAATTTTTACATACCACGTTATTTGGAATTTATTACATAAGTCTTTCTAGATTATTCATTTCAGGAAACACTGAACTAAAAGAAATTGAGTTATAGAATTCTGTATAATTAGAATCAAAAAAGGAGGGATCTTTCATATAGAAGTACAATTTGTCCCACAATATCCCTGAGGATTTTTTTCACTAGACAAACTTTTCTCATTTCATAAATTTCCCTTTGTTAATCAGATACAAATAACCGTTAATTTATTTAAAGCTTTTACATTGCCTTAAAGTGCCTACCTTTATGTGCTGGCTGTCACCTTTAAAAACCTAGGTGGCATGGGGACAGGTTACTTGTGGGAATGCCTGATGGCTACTGCTTGTCCCACCAGATCAGATCAAGGAGCTTTCTCCAGGTCCCATCAGTGCAGCAGAGTCACTAGATGGGCCCTAAGAAACCTACTTTCTCCGTCATGATATCTGTCTCATGGAACAGCCACCCCATTGAGATATGGACATCCTTGTTGGCCTTCCAGAAGGTCATGAAGATCTGGCTATTCTCCCAGGCACTGGCACTCAGAGGTTAATGGAACGCTAATGTTGGTGGGTCCAATAAATTGGTATGGAGATTTTATCAGGAAGCTCTTATAGCTTTCTTTTAATAGTTTTTGTTTTTACCTCTGTTCACTAATCAGAGTTCCCTGCTAACATTTGTAATTTTTATTACATTGATAGGATTATGTGTACTTTATTACAATATGCTCTAAGTAGGATTATTTTTGAAGTCTGTCAGGAAATGTCATGTTGCACAACAAAGCATGGTATTTACTGGTTGAGGGATTGTGCTGTTGAGATAGCTATTTCCTGCTTTAGTTTCTCCCACTAACTGAGATCAGTCATGTGTTGACAGGAGCCAGGGCTTTTGGTTATACATTCTTCCCTTACAAGTTTGTCTCAACAGAGGTTTGTCTATGTATACACATTTTCTCTCCAATGAAACATAAAAAGGATTTTAGGATTTTTAAAAAGGTACAAGAGTTGTTGGTTAATAATGGTTATTGGGACCAGAATTTCTGCTGCTAAACAATGTGGTTACTTTCACCTCTAGACAAAATGGCGGCACACAAATGTAATAAATAAAATAAAAATAAACACACTACTTAGTGACAGTAATTTTGGCATTTCCCCTTCCCATCATTAAGCGAGGATTGCAGCTCATTGAGCAAGTCCAGGTGGCTTGTAAGGAAGCCAGCAAATATGTAAAGTGCGATGTAAAGTGTAGCACAAGGGTTGTGGGAATGGAGGTGGCTTCTGAGTGGTGGGGAAAGACCTGCAAATGGCCCATGGGGTGCAGTGCTAGTGCAGCAGGGCTGGAGGTGACTGCTGACAGGTAAGAGAGGGTGTGCGAGTGGCCCACAAGGTCTGACACAGCATGAACACTCCCAGGCTGGGGTGGCTGCTGTTGGTTGAGGGACAATATGCAAGTGGCCTGTGAAGTATGTGTGGCATTCCCCCGTCGGAGTCTGAATCTGTGGGGGAAGATGAGCTGAAACAAGAGCTGACAGAGATTGAGAGGGCGGCTCCGTTGGCCTTGGAGGAAACTGGGGAAGGGCAGAGTCAGTTTAGGCAAGGCTTTTCTGAATTAGTAAGGCCTGCAGACAAGGAGGAGCAGGAGAGACAGAGCTCAGGAGAAGAGCAAGGACTACCTCCTCCTGATCCTAAAACAAGGAAGGAAGAGAGAAGGTGAGATCAACACAGATTGAGCCAGCTATGAGGGAGGAGAGTGCCCCGCCCCCTTTCACAAGGCCCACCTGGGGGACTGAGATGTAAGGAGGTACTGGTGGGAGGGGCATTTGTTGGGAACAAGTGTTGAATCTGTGGAGCCTCATGTGCACTTGCCAACACCTGGAGATTGCTGTACTCTGTCTTGTGGGGCTTGCCAGTTTGCCTGCTTCGCTGAACTTCTTGCTCTGGTTCCTGTTTGGCTAACCTGGTTTATTGGACTGATGGCCCTGCTTGCTGTTTGGTTAACCTGGCTTATTGGACTGCTGGCCCTGCTTGCTGTTTGACTAACCTGGCTTATTGGACTGTTGGCTCTGGTTGCTGTTTGGTTAACCTGGCCTATTGGACTGCTGGCCCTGGTTACTGTGTGGCTAACCTTGCCTCAAGAGGCATTTTTATATTCATGAATTGGGGGGATATTCTTGTTTTATTGATAAGCTCTTAGAAATAAAATGACTTATGATGCTAGGAGTATTGTGTGAGAATACAGGACTGAACCACTGTTGATACAAGTTAGTTTATCTTTGAACGTACAAACGCAACTTCCTTGTGTTTGTGGAATGTGCCTCAACAACATTTCTTAGAGTAGTATGTCCATTTTTAGTGAGCAAAAGGAAAGTTAATCTTTCCACTTGGGATACCATTTGAAGGCTATAACAACTCAAATTCACTCTGGCATGCACTCTGCATGGCTAGAGGTGAATGAAGTAACGTCTTGCAATATTATCTGGGATTTGTTTTAGCCTATTGATTCCACAAAAGAAGATAGGGGGATGTGTGGGATACATTCTGACATGTGTGAGATAGATCCATGCCCTACCTGGATTCTTCAGGAAGCCCAGAAAAGTTTAAGCATTTGGATCAGAGAGGTAGTCAATGCCTTGCCAGGGCACCTATATCCACCACTTTCTACATGCATTCACACATACATTAAAATTAAGTACAAATGTTATTTACCTGGATTGTGGTGGCTGAGGTTTTAAGCAAGTCTTCCTTTGGCATTGCAAAGGTACTGGGTTTGGGTTTGATCTTGGCCATGAACGTTTGCAATTTGAAGACTTAATGCTGGTATCTTGATTCAAGAACTGCAGAGATAACACACTGTTTTTGCTGACCCAGCAAGTAGCTTCTAACCATTCCAGGTTTTTCTTTGCTTCTAACAATTTCTGCTTCTTCACAATCCTCTCCAAATGCAGTTTAAGCTTCTTTTGACTCAAATGCCTTTCTGCTTTCTTCAAAGAGTATTTCCGTAAAAGTTCTAGCTGCACTAATTTCTTCTTATTCTGCTCTGTCAAGGAAGGGCCAATCTCCAATTCTGATTCATGCTGAACTCCAGCTTCAGCATATGATTTGACCTCAGTCTGCACAGCAAACTCCCGCTGCTCCTGGCTAGCCAAACGTTTATTTTCATCAATGAGCCACTGCCGATCTAGGAACAAACAAAATAAACACAAAAATTAAGACGTGCTTTTGCTTTTACCATCTTCCTAATTATCAACAGACAGAATCTATTTAAGAATTAATGCAACATTAAATTACTTCAGTGTTGATTTTATCCAGGAAAGTATCAATGCTATCTTTTTGTAGGCAAAATATCAGATAGCCCTATGGCGTTTTAAACACTACTGAATACTATATGCTGTTAAGTTTTCATATATTTTTTTCTTACAGCATTATACTTCATGCATTTGATTTTTTAAAATTTCATTTCCTTTTAAGAAATTAAATAAAGTCAGGCAATAGCATTATCCCTGAGATTCAGATGGCCCTAATGCTATTAGTTTTTTTTTTAGAAAGCCTTGAAGACCTCAGGTATTGGGGCCAAGCTGGTAATGAAGCCCTTATTTTATTTTATTGAGATATCATCTTTTAGGGGCTTTGGCTATATAATATTATTTTGTGATACTCCCCGTGTTTTTATGGATTTTGTATTGTGAGTTGCTTAGAATCAAATGGCTGAGATGAGCAGTAAATTCAATCAGTCAATCAGTACAAAATAGCTTTTGTAATCCCATGAACTGTGATGTATTGCCTATACTGCCTTTGAAACAATGTCAAGGGCCTTGAAATTTTGCTGTTCTACACAATCTCATTAGTGTTTAATCTTGTTATTATTAACAACAGTTGAACTGCAAATAGCACCTAGTTGGCAAGGCTGACTTCTGGCATCAGTACTGCTTTACCTAATTCAATGCAAAGGATAAAAGAAATCAAATTAAACAGACATATATCAGAACCTACCTTTTATTATATCCTTCTAGAAAAAACATTCTGGACTGAAAGCTACTGCTTTGAATAAATTACATATATTGCAACAAAGAAGGTGTCTGAGAAACTTTTACAAAAATAGCTACCCAATTTTGGAGTTTAAATATTTTTTCTGATCTTAAGATTTTCTGTAACTGTTTATAATGTGAAAATAAGCTATCATCTACTTTGTGACAAAAATAAGGAGTTTTTTAAATAGAAAAAGTTCTTAAGTTTTTGAAGTACAAGCTAGCTTATTTAAACCATAATGATCATCAATATTCATTTTAAATGAGAATAAGACTGAATAGGATGCCACAAGATTGAATATACTTGTGGATTTTTGATTCTACAATGTCAACAGAGATGTTATGGCCATGTTTACTCAATGACAACAGCTATATCTAAAACTCTAGAAAGTTCAGTTGCCTCTTGAAAAAGCACCTTTGGGACAACCATGACTTGGATGACTGAGAATCTCTATAGAGAGCAGCTATAGGACAAAAACATGTCGAATCATTCCCTGAATGATTTACAGAATACAGAATAACAGAGTTGGAAGGGACCTTGGAGGTCTTCTAGTTCCTCAACTAGAAATCTGTTTTCTTCCTTGTTTAATTTCAATGGTAATCCTAATCAATTTGTCTCCCTCTTCTTTGTGATATATTGGAAGACTTCTATCATGTCATCCTTAGTCTTAATAATTCAGAAAGTGCCAGTTGATTTCCCCCTCCCTTCAAATCTTTAGTGAAACCAGCCCACAAATAGCATGAAAACATCTAAGGGCAACAATGATACTTAGTGATTGCACAGAAGTATCATTATTTTTGCTTTTGAGGTGGAAGAAGTTTCTACTCTACTGATGTCTTTTGACCTAAAGATTAAGAAAAGGAAGTATTTTATACAATCTGATTTACAAATTCTGCAACCAAATCCCAATTTAAAGACTAGAAGTTTCTCAAATTATCATTTTGAGCAGGTCAAGATACATATTAAAGAATTCTTGAAAAGATCCACCCAACTAATTTAAACTCTACCCTTTTTAGGAATTATGTGATAATAGTGATTAGAGAAAAATTAGTAACCTGATCCAGAAAGCACTGGTGTTAAAAATAAAAACGTAAAGAGGTAGAAAACTCAGCATGTCATACTTTCTCTGATCTGCTGATCAATTACTGCCTGTTCCCGCTCCAGCTCTTGCTCAGCTTCGATCTGCCCATGCTGGATTTGCTGCTGTAATTCTTCAATATATTTTTGCTGATGTTGAATTTCCCTGCTTTGAAGAATCTCACGGTTTTTCAATTTTGGCTGGCATTCTTCATATGGAAGATCTCTCCGTTCATTGCTAGAAAATTTGAAAAATATTTTAAATAAAGAAAAAAACATGTTTCTATCCTTTTCTGTCAGATTAGTTTTTAAATCAGGAAACATGGAAACATCTATTTGTATGATGAAAGATTTCAATACAGGTGAAGGATAGCAAAGATGATATGCTGAAACGATAAAATGCATTTGTGTGTCTGAGAACAGACTAGTTCATATGTGTGATGTCACAGTAAGGTTAGCATTCTCATTGGTCACATTAAACAGAAGATAAATCTCCTTCACTATTCTATTTTGCCACCAGTCATATAATCAATCCAACATTATATGTGGTTCAAAACTCATTAACTGTTAGTAGGTTCATCCCAAGGAAACATTTTATTACCTAATTACATTTAGAACATCATGAATTAACAATGCTGGCATCCAAATATCTAAATATGATAGTGTATTTATGTCACTCACATAGTTTTTATAAGGCTGCAAAAAATGGCCATCACTATAATTATTCTTAAATCCAACTTTAATGAGGAGAATTGCACTTCTAACTTTGCAGAAAATGTAACATCACACCTGAGCATTATGGGTAGTTTCATTTGAGTAAATGTTCACATTGGTCCTCTTTTTTGGGTAACCCCTTAGTCCCTGTTCACAGACTGACAATCCATAGCAGATTGTGGGATGTTCAGGAGATTGAAAAGGAAAGAGAATTTTCTTCCCTGTTTCATTCTGTTGGCAAGATGGGTGAACTAATAAAATCCTTGGGGTTGAAAAACTTCTTTTTTTTTTTTAACAAGGAATGATTCTTTATGTGCAAGCACACTGTCCTCCCTTCATCACTGTTTTTGAACCCCCTTCTTATTCCATCTGGTTTTTTCGGTCTTAAACCTTCTACTAGTTTTTGAGCAGGATCAGCTAAAAGCATAAAGAACAGGTGAAGTATATGGTCCAGTAACAAAAATATTGAATCATGCTCTTTGTGCTTGAAAAAAATAAATAAACAAGCAAGCAAATCTGCGGTGTCTGTTTGCTGCAAGAGATCATTTTTATTTGTCAGGTGTCTATAAACACAGATGAGTCAACACTTTCTAAAGGCAGTAAGATCCTGTTTTTTAAAGATAATATATTACTATTTTACTCCACACTATTAATTTCTGTTCACATCTAACCCAAACTCCATTTGAAATATTAAAGTGATACTTACACTACTGGATACTGAAAGCAGGTGACCTTAATAATATATTACAAGACTTCTCTTCTGGACAGATTAAGGTGTCACGTGAAGATCAGGCTTAAGTAGTAATTTATTTGTAGTTGAAATATAGCTGGGGAGAAGCCAGCATATCTAAGAGAGTATTCCTAGAATCCTGTCTGGTTTATCTTTTACCTGATATTTCTGAATTCTTGTAAAGGCTTGTAGTACTAATCAAACTGGTTAAATGTTCAGAATTACTGTATTAACTGGATTCGCATAAGTGTCACTAGGCTAAAATATGACTGACAGGCTATGTTTCATGTGATGTATAAACCCAGTCATTGTTATTAGATTTACAGATCAATATATGTGGATTATCCTGAATCAAAATCATACCTTCTCCAGTTTCTTTTATAGTCCTCAAGGATTTTACATTGACCAAAACTCTTTTATCTTTCTCCCTCCAAACATAAAAATGGGAAATGTAGACACATCCATAATGTACTTAAACTGAATAATGGAAGACAGATTTTAGTAACCTTAAACGAGAAGCCTCTAACATTTATACAAATCTCAATATTTTAGACGCAAACATTGGATATGAACAAAGCTGAAGGACTATGTAATTATCTTCTTTGCAGTCACCAAAACATTTTGCTTATGGCCAGAACAATAGAAAGGATTATAGACTTTAATAAACATTCCTTGTCAGAAAATGACAGTTTTTCTAAGCATAACATTGTACGCTAATATTGTGATATAAAGCAGCAGTACACAATTAATGTCATATGGGAAATTATGAGTATTTTGCTGCAAGGTGCTCCAATGACGTCAGCAAGTTCAAGCCAAAAAATAAGTAAAGTCATCTCCATATTGAGAACAGAAAGGTCATTGCAATAAACTGGTGGGTAAGGAAGTTTCATACAATCACCCTGACAATAGTTATTGTGGAATACATGAGAACCTCTGTTGCAATAAAACTAGAGAACTAAAAACATGTCATGGCCTCAGGTTATATCTCTCAAACCGCAATCGGTTCTGATGTTTAAAATACAAACATGAATTTCAGTAACTAGCTTGACATATATTTTATAGATAATAAACTATAGTGTAGCCCTAATTAGAATTCTAGCTTTATTTATCTACAACTCTTTTCCCCAAATATTCTATGTAAAGTGCATATGCTAAATAAAGGTAAAGTAAGCAATCATTTTACATTCTAAAACCATACCTCTAAATCAAGCAGCTAGCTTTTTTACAGATCAAAAAAAACATTGCCATCCAACTATTGGAACAATTTTAGATGCTTTCAGGCACTCATATATCTGCATTTCAAGCCCCCACCCCCAACGTCTCTTATTGCTGAAGTTCCACTGCTTTCAAATTCAAACAGAACATCAAAAGATAAATAATCCACTCTGTTCTCTATTTTTGGTATTAGAAATGTGGATCCAACATCAACTAAAGCATGTGGAATACAGAATGCCCTTCTGGAATATTAACATGTATTCCTCATCAAGTAAATAAGCATGACAGCATTATTACAACATTGGTATTTATATTAAGAAAAAGTAACAATGCAAATTTCAAAAATTCAACTGACCTTTAAAAACCATATATATTTAATTACTGAGAATATTTCCAGGATTGTAGAGACAGCAGGGTTCTTCTGTTTCTATTTTACAGCAAGCACACTAAATTAACCTTCAATACAATCGTATTTTCTCTGTGATGTTTTGTCCTCGGGTTCCTGCAATCCTATTGTATAACTCCTTCCTCCCTTCACAAAACACCTTTAAGGCTGATGCAGAATCTGGCGGCTTCTACAGCATAATGCAGATTTTAGTAGCTATGGCAGCAACTGCCGAGTCAATGAAACCAAGGGCTTTGCTGCAGTCAAATACTGAGCCACAAAAACACAACATGAGCAAAAAAAAATTCCCTATAGTCCTTTAAACCCATAACCTTCTTTAAAGAAAAAGCTTTATCAGAAAAATTCTTTTTTGCTCTTGTAGATTTTATTGAATTCTTGATTTAAACAATAAGGGTATGGAAAGATTATAAATCTGCTAAACGTTCTCCCAGTTAATTGAAAGCTGGACAGTTGGAGCCTTTAGAATCTGAGTTGCAACACATTGGTTCATCCAGCAATTTGAATTCCTGTTCAATTCCTCTCCTCCCTAGACTATCCATCCAATTAAGAGTCGGTTTCCAAAACCACATCACAAACCAAGCACAAGATCCAGCAGTAACAACTATGCTGGAGCAGGTATTAAATTTAACTGAGCGATTCTACAGCTAACTCTTGTGAAATAATGCAGCTTGGATAAAACTCTAGAATTTATTAAATGGAGCAGAGTGGTGTAAGAATTCAAATGTATACAAATATTCATAATACATTTTTTAAAATTTTATGTGCACATATATATACTCTTACACACACACACACACAAATGAAACACACATTTTGCAGACACAGGAGCAGTTAGTAAATCTTCTGCCAACCTATCCCAACTGAAGTTTATGAAAAGACAACATAATCATTTAAATCTAGCAACTGAAATATGAATACCTTAAATATTTAAAAGTAGCATAATACTTTATATATTTTTTCTATAGCTTTGCCATTGTTGGATGCCATTGATATATGATAACCCCCAGCTTTTCCTGTGGATATTCCTATTGAAATAGCATTGGGATGGATTAATAAATCATACATAGGAAAGACTGAGATGCAGCTGGTAAGGATCTGTTGACACAGGGAGCTGGTTTTCATATTATTTAATTGGCTTCATTATTTAAATATTACAGTAGAGTAGTCCTGCTGCTTGGACTACTCTTAACACACAGGGCTTTTCATCAGTTTAGCTGGTGAGCCACATGCGTCCTTTTTAGAGACAGGTAGTCTATTATGCCCAATCTTGTACCAGGAAAAGCATTAGGTGTGTGGTTGTTCCTGAAGAATGTGGGGGTGGGGGTGGGGGATGACACCAACTGTAGTGATCATTCACTGGATCTAACATCAGAGGATAGCTGACCTAAAATTAAGAGCACACCAGTCCAGTTCTAGATTCAGTTCAAAATTAAATGGACTGCATGATGACTGCAATAGTCTTTTTTTCTTTCTTTTTGTTTTTTGTTTTATCTTTTTTTCTAATATGTATTTTTTTATACTTTGACATTTAGCCGTACTGTTTGGCAAAGGGATTTGTCATTTTTTCCTACCTGCTAAAACATCAAAACTCTTAAGCTGCTCTCCTATGTTCCAAGGATTGTTCAAAAGGTTCTTACATGGATTTTGAGAAAGTAAATCCAAATACCTTTCAATTTATTTGCTTTTATTTTTAAGAGTTGGATTGAAGGGGTGTATCTTACAAGTTCTACAGCATCTACCACAGGCTAGAATATTTAAGCAAGGTTCGGCCTATCAGTAATTCCCTGATGTTCTTGACAGGAAGAATAGCTACTATAAAAATGAATATTTTGCCAAGCCTATTATATTTATTTCAAACAATTCCAATAAAACTGGGGGGAAAACATTTTGAAGAACTAAACAAAATAATACTAAGATATATTTGACTAGGGAAAAAAGCAAGAATAAGCCTGAAAATGTTGCAAGATTCCAAAAAATGAGGGGGCTTTGGGTTGCCAGATTGGGAATTGTATTATCAGGCCTCGGTACTTACATGGGTGAAAGAATGGATTAATGTGAGGCATAAAAGACTATTAACCTTAGAGCGACATGATCTTCAATTGGGTTGGCATGCTTTTTTATGGTATGGGAAAAATAAGATACATAGCTATTTTCAAAGACATTATATTAGAAATGCATTACTATCAATATGGGGGGAAATTAAAGAACAACACTATTTGAAAATACCAGTCTGGCTTTCCACAATGGAAGCACTGATACATCCTAATGTTATCAATACGGAAAAAAATATAAGATATAAAGATATTTTGAATGAAAAGGGGGAATTAAAAACTAAACAAGAACTAAAGGGATGGATGTAGCATGGTGGCCAAAAGTGCAGATACAATCTTGATATGACAAAGATGTTAAAATGTATGGTTTTAATGAAGAATTAACAGAATTTGACCAGATATTAACTGGGACAGATGAAAAATTAATAAAGAAAATATATGGCTATTTATTAAGCATCAAATTGGAAAGTAAGCAAGTAAAGAAGACAATGATAGTTTGGGCTAAAAACTTTGGATATACAATAGAACTGGATAAATGGCAGAAATTGTGGGATAGGAATGTTAAATTAACTATGTCAACTGCATATAAAGAAAACTGAATGAATAGCAATAGAAAGAACTGTTTTAGATCCCTCAATTAAGGAAAGCAATTGATGAAGGCCCAAAACAATCTAAATTACTACTCAAAACTGTGCAAAAGGAGATCGTGGCCACAGATTAATGTCTGCATCCTACAGAACATCACCTTATACGCACCCCACTAACCTATGCTCTTATTACGGAGGCTCCCCCACACAAATTAAAGGCAATTATCACCCATATTCCTAAAGGTCTACCCTGCCTATTTAAGTGATGCCAACATATTAGATGATTTACTAAGCCTTCTGCAAACAACACTCCCCCACATCCTCCCCAAATTTTCTTGTTCAAAAATTGAAACAAACCTTAATTTTTACGGAATCTTCCTCAAAATTGCAATGCTGATAAAAGGTAAAGGAGATGTGTCCAACTCTAGGGGGTGGTGCTCATGTCACTTTCTTAGTGAAGAGCCAGTGTTGTCCAAAGACACTTCTGTGATCATGTGGCTAGCACAACTATATGCTGAGGCACACAGAACGCTGTTATCTTCCCACCAAAGTGGTGCCTATTTATCTACATGCATTTGCATGCTTTCGAACTGCTAGGTGGACAGAAGCCGGGGCAAGTAACAAGGGCTCACCCCGTCATACAGCACTCAGGTCTCAAACCCACACTGTCATTTTTCCAGCCAACAAGCTCAGTATCTTTAACTGCTGAGCCTTCAATGTTGGAGGTATTAGTAATTACTGAAGGTATTAATTATTTAATATCTATATATATACCACTGAATATCTGAAAATTTCTAGATGGTCTATAATGTAAAAGTCCACTGGACAAGAACTTGGGGGGTGGGAGGAATTATGTTCCAGTCTACCCTCAGTTTACTAGATGACTTTGGGCCACCTAGTAGTCCAGCTTACCTCACATCACTTTTGTTTTGTGAAGAGAAAAAGAGAAACAGAGCATTGTATATATTGCTTTCCTAGATTTAAGGTGGAATACAAATCTAATTAACTAATAAAAGCTATGTTTATCCAAACCACTGGGTATTACTCTATTCTGAGCTTTCATTTCAGCATCTCTAATAATTGCAAAGTTGGGAGACCAGAAAATCAATGCATGAATTCACTTCTATAAATGTGAAATTCTTACTCTCACGATAAATTAGTACATTATGCATAATGCTATTCAGAAGGCAGATAATGCTGTTTTTAACTGTATAATTCATAGATACACAAAATACACAGACTCCTAGTTTGCAACCTTCAGCACATCATGACCCAATCAGCTGATCATAGTATAGGCCAAATTATCTTCCTAGACAGACATGTTTTAGAAGATTTGCATTAACTGCCAACTGTAGAATGTATACTGTGAAAACAAACAATACATTTTCACTGCATATAACTGCAATACTTTTTTTTCTTTTTACGGCCCTGTAATCCCTTGCTTCAAGGTGGGGTTGGGGTGATTTGAATGTAGTAAGGCATTTTACTGGACAGATACTCTTCCTGGCGCCTACAGGGAGTTCTCACCAGGTATTTTCTCTTTGTGCCGATAGAGAAACATCTCTGTCTAGGATTGAACTCTCATCCTTCTGAGTGGGAGCATCTTCACGTCTAAGCCACCGTGCTGCTCTATATAACTGTAATACTTAACTACTTTATTTCCCATTGGCATAATTCTAGTACATATACTCCACTTTCTCACACACTTTCAATTTCTCTCAAAACAAAAGAAAATATTATTTATATAAGCACTACAATAAAATTAAAATAAATAAAATGTTTGGTTAATTCACTACTATAGAACAGTGAAGGAAAGAATTCTAATACTGGCTCATTCACATTGCAAAAAGAAATTAATCCTAGCATTGTAAACTGGGGGGAAAAGCAATCCACGAATCTTTGTTCAGTTAAAGTATTTTTAACCTACCTTTCTGCTTCAGCTGGATAAAAGCTGTAAGAAAGGGAAGAAAAATCTCCATCCAGATCTAGCCATTCAAGAGATCTGAAATTCACTGCAGAGGAAGTCTCACAGATCTGTTCAAAACAAACGATATGGAAGAAAATAAAGATCATAGAATCATTAAACTACTTGTAATCTTCATTTTTGCTGAGTTCTATTGTAGAATATAGTCCCTTATTTCCTGGAGCCCAGTATCTGAATAGTTCAAATATAGATTTAATTTCACTTTTATATTGTAGGTTTAGACATGAATCAAAGTATTTTGCTGTAATGGCAGATCATGTCCTGAATGTTCTCTTCTCAATCTCTGGCACATGGGTTACCAGAATAATATGCCAGTGCTATATCTGCAAAAAAAGAAAAAAGAAAAAAGCAGGATGGACATGATGCTACATATATTTCCTTCAGTACCAGAAAACTATAGAAGTGTTTTGATGTACCAAAATGGAAACATTGGTGGTGAGAGCAATACGAAAGCTATATCCTCAAAGACAGCGTAACTAGCCAACCAATATGACTGGTTGGCAAGACCAATGAAGAATCATCGTAAAAGATTGTGTGAATTCTCAATCACGTATCATGGCCTTTTCTTTTTCTTTTCAATGCCTTTTAAAAGCACTTAACTTTACTGGGTAGCAACATACAACATTTAAATATTTTCCCCTATTTAGTAATTGGGAAAGAAAATTGGAATGCAGTCTAAACTTACTGAACGCCTCTGCCTTAAAAGGGCAGCTTCAGCAGGATGGTTAAATCTAAATTTGTGAGTTTTGCCAAGGACCACTACAGCTCCTAAAAAGGAGGGAAGAAAAAAAAAGCAAAATTCGAAAAGGATAAAAGTTTTTTGAAAATATTTTATGCATATTTAAACTACAGATTGTCATCATCATCCTATAAATATTGGCAGGGCTTTCTTTACAGGGACCAGATAATGGAAAAATGCAAATTCTAAAAAGAAGGCTATATAAGGGACTAAAATAGTAAGCAAGGATAAAAATAAAATATAGCAACAATAAAAAACAAATTAACATTAAATTTGAATTAATCTTCACCATAGTATGGGGAAATAATCTGAAAGCAGCCACAAGTACACCTATCTTGGCTCACTTACCTAAGGAGACACACTGGCCAGAAAGCAAATTTATCAGACTGGCCAGAGCAGTTTATAAAAGAGGAAGAAAAATGTGTACGATGGTCACCAATTTAGAGGGTTTTAAAGGATTTAAAGGGGATTAGATAAACCTAGAGAAGATAGAACTGTCATTACCTACTATTAGTTCTATATCTGATTTCATCCTTAGGTATGAATCTTAGGCATTAAAAATTCTGTGAACATCAAATTCTTACCTTGTGATAAACGAACAGAATCAGTTACTTCATGATGATTTACAACACAATGTGCTCCCTGAAGAGGCCGCAGAGTCACAATCCCATGCCGATTGTCTACAATACAATGGTCCCTTTCAATCCCCTGACCCTGCAACACTACAAAGTGTATGGATTTCAAACCTTCAGTGTATCTAGAAAAACTTGTCAGAATTGATATGTTTATTAGTAGTAATAATAATTTCTATACAATGCCTAAAATGATGGAGATATGGATGGATGGCTTGCAGGTTACTATCCCCTCTGGCAACCAGTAGCCAGTATGAACAGCTGAGTAGCAGGAACTGGGTTGTTACTTTGCTGTTACTATATAATTAGTGGAAGAAACAACAATTTAATGCTCATAAACCAGGTTAATGGGTTAGCTGGCTGAATCATATTGCTTGCTGAAAGTTATTAAAAGAAAACCAATAATTTCCATTGATTCCTAGAGGAAAGAAGACACTTTTTTGCTTCTTCCTTCTCCTACAACCCATGTCAATGCGGTGGAAGACTGTCAGTTTTTCACTGCATGAGCAGAAGGGAAAGCAATAATCTTGAGCAGAACAGCTTAGACGGAAAAGGATTAGGTTTACCTTTACTCTCCAAGCAACTATGCTTGGAGATGAACAGCTTTTATGCCTCTGCTTCCCAAGGGCATTTTTTCATCTTCTTCTCAATAATTAATTTTAAAACCATGTTTTAATAAAATCACTAATAAAAGCAGGTGGCTGGAGAAAACAATATTGTCTCATGCTTCTTCTCAGGTGTATATACAAATGGGTAGAAAAGTGGTGAGGAGCAGTGGGTGTGGTATATGCATGCAAGAGTTGTATATCACGGGGTGAAGGGAATACCTGCATGGTTACACATATCAGTGTTCCCTTCAGGATCAAAATTTTGTTCAATCATTAAAATTTAATCCATCAAAAATGGTCCAATCTCAAAACAATAAATGTGCTTAAAGAATGATTTCCTTACTATACAGGATTTACCTGCCTCACAACACTCAGCATAACCATTTTCTGAACGAATTATTTTGTTTTGTAGCTGACTGTACTGATGTGTAATTTACCACCAATTATAATACATTATAACATAATTATCAAATTTATAAAGTTACTTATTTATAATGGAACATAATATCCTACGGAAAGATACCTCATCTGATGAACTTAATGTTGGTCAATGTAAAAAATTAGTCAAATCTTATTTAAATTAAGCTCAATTCCTGGTGACCTTATAAACATGTCCAAGCAGTTTTCTTGGCAACTTTATGTACACATATGCTCAATAAATTATAAATTGATCCATGAAAAACCATAACGTAGCTTTTAATTAAGGTGATCTTAAGCCTGTAAATCCCTGGATCATATATCATAATTCTTACCAATATCTTGGTCCTGGTTTGAATCACTTCTTCCAATTTTGGTTGTTCCTTCCTAAAAAAAATGAGGTAATCACACTAAATTAAATTCATTCTCAGAATTAACACAAAGCAATTACCTATATTAATTTTTTTTTAATCTAAACAGGGAATTTTCTTTGACAGCAATAAGTCTAGATAGTACATATCTAAAATTTATAGACTTTTCATTATATACAACATAAGCTAGTCTGTATTTAATAAGAAATCAAAACTGTGGATCAGAGTTCTTTTATATCACTGAAATAAAGTATTTTCAGGCATGGAGAACATGTGACCCAGAGAGTTCATTTCACTGTAATTTTAAATTTCCAATTTTACAGCAATTGCTATCATCAGCCAAGATCCATAAATAAGTGTGTTAAAATATAAACAAGAAACATGATCTTCTTTGCTGTTCATATACGTGGTGCAGCAGCGTTTTTAATTATGGAAATGAAAAACAGCATTTTACCTTCTTGTTCCTCAGTTGAAATAATAGATACCTGAATTTTAAAAAGGAAAAGCATAAAGAAAAGAAAAAAGCAGCATCTAGAAGCAAAGAAAGAGGGGACAAAGTTGTTAGTGTAGTGTTAATGCAACAGGCTTAAAAGGGTTTCAATAAGCATCCTGTTGATAAAAACTGCAAACTAGGCTTCTTTCCATATAAAGATATCCTCAGCCACTTTCAAGTACTGTAAATTAATTAATATAGAGAAATGAAGACCTTTTTTGCTTTGTTATGAAGACCAGCATACAAATATTTAAAATAATTATTTAAAAAAACCTTTCTACTAGGCTTTTTGAATCTGATGTAGAAGGATTGCAAAATTCCAAATAAATCTAGCCACAAATCTAGCGCTTTGCCACAACAGAATTCTTCCTAATCCTGGCAAGCGTCTGAACAGACATTTGAAAAGGATCCAGGTTTTTGTTCTAACTGAACACTTAAGCAAAATCTTTCAGCTTTATAAGTATGACAAAATCATGCATATGCCACAACCTTAAGATGAAAAAGTTCATCAGGTAAACTGAAGTATTTTTTGCCAAGTGAAATTAAACAATATGTATATTTTAAACAATAGATGTTATTTTAGAAAAAAGAAAAATGTGATATATTAATGAACATAAACACTAATTCCTTAATTTCATATATCTCCCCCTTAATTATATCACAATAATCGTGCTGAAATATCAATAATAAAGATGATAATGTATCATCTCTGCAATGGTCTCCAGGCCCTAAAGTGAGACAAAGTATGTCTACTGTGCTTCATTAATGTGGTTCATGAATGGTATTGGCCTAAATATATACTGCAGAGTAGTGATAGGTGGATTTTCCTGCTTGGCAAGGAAAACATTCAATAACCATCCCCCCCAATATGGGGAGAGGGTGGAAGAAGGAACACATTTTGATAGATGGCTAGCATAGCTTCCATCACTCCAGCCCCATGGATCTGGGACTGAGAGCCTTCCCAAAAAGAAGGAGAGCCTGTTGCCTCCTATTTTATTAGGAAATCCCAACCCAGAATGTGAGCAGCCTCCATCCACATGCCCCATAAAGATGGAGATGATCCACAGAGCAGGAGGAGGCTGTTAGGCAAATTTGTTCAGCAGGATGGTTTTGCTGTCCATAGCCATTAGAAGCAAAAGCTCTTGCTTGAAATATCTGCCTGTCAGTCACATATCCACCTATGGAAGAAAAGGCAAATCTCTCTGGGTGGAGTGGAGGTGAGTGGATTGCCTGCCCCACTCCCATAGTCCAGAAAAGGACAGTAGGACCCGAGCAAATCAGCCTCAGCCTCTGACCATCACCACTATAGCTGCAACTGAAGTGCCTCACATCATACAAACAGCAAGGCCTGTGTTGACAGAAGACTGACAAACCACTTTCACAACAGCTCAGAAAACTGGCCTCAGAAGGAATGCAAAAGAAGTAGACCTAAACTTTATGAATTGTAATTGAGGCATTCTTGAGCTGAGGCTAAGCTTCTGTACATAGTTATTAATTGGAAAGGAGCCTAAATTGAAATTTTTAAAGAAAAGTATTGGGTTATACAAACTCAGTTGAAAATTTTATGCAAAGCGTAAATTGTGAATTCTAAATACAACATTGGATTAGGTATTATAAACAGCAAATAAGACTAGCATTATCTTTTTAAATACTTTAAGAACAAGCACGACAATATTAAAATGCACAGATGTTATAATTTACATTACAGCTTCCTTATAAGTGATATTTCTCTTAGGCAAAAGATTAACAAGTTGGACGTTCTAGTTCTTCTTGATATAAATTTTGATTTTAAAAATACATTTCTTTTTAATCTATTCACTGTCCTTTTTGTTTTGCCATATAAGATAGCCTTTGTATACTTTGAGCATAGATATGTATGGTTAATAATTTTGAAAACTTTAAAATGCTTATATTTATTATCAAACCAGAAATATTTCATATGTAGCATCATGTTTTCCTTTTCAGCAAACGGATAGGTTTAAAAAAAAACTACTGGCAATTATAATTTAGAATGTGAGAACTTTAAGGTTTGGGTGACACAACATGTAAATCATAACAACAAGAACATGCAGAAATATTTTCATGATGCAGTGAAGTATGATTATTATGGTAAAGATAGACTATCAATTATTAAGAATATAGCTAATTATTAAAAGTTTCTGCTACTCTTTATTACTTTGTAGTCTTTATTATGTTGTTGATTATGTTATTCAGACTTTTAATAACTAAGGTTTTTCCTTACAAACACTACTATGAAGCCCCAATAAAATATTAAACATAGGAGCAGAAATATTTGAATTAAAATATGAACATTTATACATTCTGTTTTCTGAACCTTTTCAAAACCTTTGAAACCTTGTTATTAGGCAAATATTGCAGATTAAAATTTTCTATTCATAATTAAGTCTTATGTCATTTTGAAATAATAGCTAAATACAGAATCTTGTCTCACCCTGAGATGGTACATTATGACTCCAGTACTAAGGATGTCATCGTCCATGGCCATGAAATGAGGTAAATTGGAGTCTATTGTCACTCCAGCTTTTTTCTTGTTGATATCCACGCTGTATTCTTCCATAATAGCTTTTCTGTTAATCCATTTATCTGTCCAGTCTTTGGTCAACTGGTCAATCTTTGGAGATGATAAATGAGAAAAAGGTGCTTATTTTAACATTTTTTTAATGCAAGTAAGACAAAATCTGAGAGCCATTTTCATGTAATGGTTAAGCTGCTCGCCTAGAAATCAGGAGATGGTGAATTCTATTCCTGCCTTAGGAAATAACGCCAGCTAGGAGACTTTGGACCAGTCATTCTCTCTCAGCCCAATCCACCTCAGAACGGAAAATATGAGGAGAAAGGTATGGTTTGTTCGCTGCTTTGAGTTATTTATAAAAAACAATAAGGGCAGGATAAAAAACTTTTTATAACCGTTATATATTACTCCAAATGATGTTGGCAACTGAATCGTATTTGTGATGGTTGCAGTGTCCTGGGGTCATGTGATCACCTTTTGTGACCTTCTGACAAGCAAAATCAATGGTGAAGCCAAAATCAGAAATCTAGAATACCCATTTTCTAAATGTAAAACTATCACTGTCAGTAGTGTCTCTTTTTAGTTAAGTTTTGCTTATATTAATATAAGCTTCTTTATTTAAAAAAATGATTGGATTTTACTTCATTCACAACTTACCCATTTTATTTATCAAACAGAAATACTGGGACATATTTCAAAACTCTGCATCCACTTCATTTTTTCCCCTTCTCTCCCAGACATTAATCTGTGACCACAATCTCCTTTTGCACAGTTTTGAGAAAAACGCAATGCATACCAACCTTAATTTCATTTTGAAGTACTAATTCTGTAAGATTTCCTTCTTTATCATCACTCCACGAAGGACTAGAATTCATCTGTGGAGACAAAGCATTAATAAGATTTCTGAAATGTTTCTATATTCAGTACAAATTAATGACCTGAGAGTAGGAAAACAGAACAGAAAAGACTATCCTAATTATGGTATATTTCACTATTCATATTGCAGAAGGTCTAACATTCTTATATTCACAATGCACTAATTTCTAAGGACATATAAGAAACATATATATATTTATATAACTTTATTTTATCTGTCTGGCATAATTAACTAAAATGTAGCTTCAATTTTCTTGTTCACATTTATCTAGATCAGGGGTATCAAACTCAAGGCCCACGGGCCGGATCCAGCCCACAAAGTGCTTAGATCTGGCCCGTGGGGCCACCCTGGAAACAGCAAAGGACCAGCCTGCAGTATCTCTGCAAGTGAAAACGGAGGTCATGTGGCGCCCAGTTCCGTTTTCACTGGCAAATGGTTGTAGGAGGCTCTCACAGCTGAAAACAGAGCCTGGGGGAGCTGCGCACAGCCCCCCCAAGCTCCGTTTTTGCTGGCAGAGAGCTGTAGGAGTGACATCAAGCTGGCCATGCCCACCCTGGCCACACTCACCTGGCCCCCGAGGTCAAACACAACCCTGATGCGGCCCTCAATGAAATCGAGTTTGACATCCCTGCTCTAGATAAATGTTCTGTGGTATCCAGTACATTTCATTTTCTCTTCATTTCTATTTTTAAAATATTTTATTAAAGTTTATTATCACATAAAATGCAATGGGAACTATAAATTAAGAAAAGAAAAGAAAAGAGGGTAGTGCAGGATTTAGAGAAAGAAAAAGAAAAAAAACCACAAAGGGCTGACTTCCAACCCTTTCCAACACAGTAAAATACTAATAGTTATAACCTCAACTTTTTACCTTATCTATAAGTATTAACAGCCAATTCTATAACTTACACAATTAAATCTTCAAATCAAAAGTATAAATTTCACTTTTTCTATATTGAGTAAAATTCAGAAACAATATCCCTAAAGAAACAGGACTAAATAGAATCTTTCTTTAAAACAAGGTACATCATGATCTTAACCAAAATCCATTTTTTCTTTCTTTTCTTCCCTGTTGTGAGAAGTAATATGTATTTCTAATTAAGCTTATTGATCTATCATCATTTATATTAACAAAATTCACTATACTCTTTCATGTTCTTTAACCTTAAAGGGAAAACTTTTTAATATCCATTTTGAAACTCTAAGGTTTCCTTTAAAAACTTTTGCTAAAGACAATAAATTCTAATACATCTTTTTTACCTTCTTCCTAACTTACATACTTTCAAATTCATTTCCAATAGTATTTTACAAACTTTAGGAGTTACTCAAGCATTATACATAAGGGAAAGAAAAAGAAGAAAAAGAAAGAAAAACCCATTTTCAAATTCATAAACATAAAACTGTACATTGGAACTTTCTTTCAATTACATATATAGGTTGGTAAAAATCCATTCTAACCAGAGTTAACTTATTAAGTTACACCCTCCAGCTTGTCCTCATGGAACATTTTTCTTCTTTAGAATAGCTATGAAATAAATATAAACTTTTATTTTTCTCAAGAGATTCACAGCTTTGTTAGTATCCATAAAGAAAAAGTCCCAAAGTTGTTCTCTTAAGCCTTAAGGAGTGCAGATTTACTTGGAACTCTTCTTTCAATTTTTCAGCTTCAATTGAAGCTGAAAAAGCACTGGGTCTTCTTTCAATTGCACTAGAAGACTTATATTTAAACTATCAGCATAGTAGACAATTGTATTCCAAAATTACAGTTAAAGTCCTTTGAATTTCAAATACTTGTGGAATAGTTTCAGTGATTTGGTAGCTTTCTGGACATGTAATAGCATCTCTGAATTACTCATTTTTCTTCCAATTACTTGAGTAATTTGTTCCTCTTGTTCCTTTTATTGATTTCCTTTTATTGATTTCTTGTGAGCTGAAATGTAATTTGGAAGGAGAGATGCTGTCCTAGCTCATTAATGATAACCAACCAGCATCATTCTGTAAATCACAGTAGAAATTTGGCCAAATGTATATCAAGTGTGCTGCATCAAGCTCTGCCAAATTATTAGGAGAGAAAATTTAATGACAAAATAAATATGATATCGTCTTAATAATTAAAATTGTTTTTAAAAAATATTTAATTTCAGATGCATGATCCTTGGTTCAGTTTAGGATCCAGGCAGTATAAATCTGACTGATATCTTCGGGAAAAGCCAATCTTAATAGGCAATATTGGATTGCCATCAGATTTGACATAAGAGCAAAATTACACTTCTAACAATATTATACAGATGGACTGAATGATTTTGATTCAATTTAAGTAATATAGTTGCACATACCACCTCAAAGTTCATCAACATAACCTTCAATCTATGTATTTCTTCTTGTAATTCTCTAATCAGTTTCACATTTGCATCCTGAAAAATTAGAGACAGTTTTTAAAAAATAAGGAAACAATTCATTAATTCTAAACTATATTTATTGGACATGTTTTTGGCATTACCACTCAATATATTCTGCTCTCCCAATTACAGGAAAGAAAAAAAAATTAAGGATTGCACAAAGTTATTATTCCACCCAATATTGAATGTCTAAATTAAATCTTCTTCCCTCTTAATGTGTGATGATTACTGCATCTACAGTATATATATACAAAAGCCAAATACCACTCACTCATCACGAAATCTCCAGAACTGTAAAGCCTACAAACTAAAAATTTGGCATGTATGTTCCTCTTGGCTTCTAGGTGTTCGCTAAGAAAGGATTTTTCGAAACGACCATCAGATCATTAGTATTTCTTATATAGTGTAGTAACACAGTCTGATGCTAAGGAGTTAGACGTTCTACTCCCTCTCTCCACCTGAAAAGAACTCTGTTCCAACTGCCAGTTGCCTTATATTAACACGCTCTGATGCTAAGGAGTTAGACATTCTACTCCCCCTCTACACCTGAAAAGAACTCTGTTCGAGAAGTCAAACTTATCGTGTGGTATGAGTGCACCATGACTCACAAAGGAGGTATTGAGGCTCTAAACAGGACACTCCAGGACACTAGGGGCAGCAACTGTCTTATGGGTGGGGTTACAGTGCTTTTGGCGGGTGACTTCAGTCAGACGTTGCCTGTTGTGCCACGAGGGACACATGCAGATGACTTCAAGGCCTGTCTCAAGTCATCCATCTTATGGCCTAATGTCAAAGTCCTGACCTTGACAGTTAATATGCATGTCCACCTTCAACGTGATTTGAGGGCAAAAGAGTTTTCTAACTTATTACTTGATATTGGTGATGGCAAGCTTTTGGAAGAGGAGGGAAGAATAACTATTCCGAGTAACCTTTGCGATGTTGTGAGAGATCTGATCAGCCTGACTGACAGAATATACCCCAACATTCTTCAGGCTGGAGTGGATTGCGCTTCATGGCTGAGAGAAAGAGCTATTCTCACTCCAACGAACGACTCAGTCAACAGCATCAACAACTTTCTGCTGGAGAAGTTGTCCACTGAGCATATGAAGTATGAATCTGTGGACTCGGTAATGGAGGTTGAGGATGCTGTACATTACCCTGTGGAGTTCTTGCACACTCTCAACCCACCAGGATTACCATCTCATGTCCTCTACCTCAAGGTTGGCGCTCCAGTCATGCTGTTACGCAATCTAACCCCTCCGAAACTGTGCAATTGCACCAGGCTTCAGGTGAAAACTCTTAACAAACACGTAATCGAAGCCACGATTTTGAAAGGCGTCAATCAGGGAGAAACCGTTTACATACCCCAAATTCCTCTGATCCCATCAGACTACTACTTTGAGTTCAAACGTCTACAATTTCCCATTAAGATGTGCTACACCATCACCATCAATAAGGCACAGGGACAAACTTTGAAAGTGGCTGGTGTGCATCTGAGGAGTGATGTTTGTCCCATGGCCAGTTGTATGTGGTGTGCTCCAGAGTCAGTTCACCTGACAGCTTGGTCATCCTCCAGCCAGAGAGCAAAACCAGGAATGTTGTTTACAGGGTGGTCCTGAGCAATTCATCTGAGGGAGGAATTGAAAGTCTATGCTATGCAAGTTATTAGCCTTGGCAGGGTTGCTGATGGGATTAAAGGGCTTAAGCCCATCTGTTTTATTGTTGTTAGACTTACAATAATGTCTTAATCTGTAACGGAAACTTAGCTTACCATCTCTAATGAAACAATACAGTGCCTTTTTTAACTACTCATTAATTTTCAAGTTTTGAGTGTCAATTTATCAAGCCTGATCACATAGTTTCGTAGCGAAGCACAGGTATCCAGCTAGTATATAATAAGTAAATATATGACGGTAGCATACTTTACATGAGCCATTGTGGCGCAGGGGTTAGAATGCAGTATTGCAGGCTAACTCTGCCCACTGCCAAGAGTTTGATCCTGATGGGTTCAAGGTTGACTCAGCCTTCCATCCTTCTGAGGTTGGACCCAGATTGTTGGGGGGCAATAGGCTGACTCTGTAAACCACTCAGAGAGGTCTGCAAAGCACTGTGGAGTGGTAAATAAGTCTAAGTGCTATTGCTACTACATCTGGTAGATAATCCTCACTGACTGCTTCATTCAGCAACTAGTCAAAGTTACACTGGCATGTAAAAAGTAGTTTTACAATTAATCTTTGAACTTGCACTGGTTGTAGCATCACCTCATCATGATTCAGGAGTTTGAGAACCAACATGTATTTATGACATCTGCAGAGTCCCGTGGTCACATGATCATGATTCGGGTATTTGGCAATTGGTGTACATTTGTGACAGTCACAGGGTCCCATGGTCACATGATTGCCATTTGTGACCTTCACAGCTGGCTTCTGACAATCAAAGTCACTGGAGAAGTGGCAGGAAGTCACAAGTTGCAACCACAACATGATGCACTTGACAACCCGCGGTTATTCAGTTAACCACCACAGCAAAACTGATGTCATTAAGTTCAACACAGTCACATGATATTTCATTTAACAATCGCGTCATTTAGCAATGGAGTAGGTGATCCCATATGTGGTCATTAAGTGAGAACTACTATAACGTATTAGGAAAAAAGATGACACTAAAAGAACTGCAGCATCAATTGTTTTAAAAATGCATTAAAATTATACAAACAAAAATGATATAATACTTTAGAGAGCTAACAAAAATGCTTAATAAAATAAAAGAAACACACAAGGTAGCTCACCTCATTTACTCGAGGTTTATTAATAATTTTTTTGGCATTTGAAGCATAGCGTAAGGTGTTCACAGTTTCATTATAGCAACAGCTTGCAGGAGAAATAGCTATAGATAGAAAAAGAAAATTACTAAAAAAAGTAAAATGTGCTTTAGATATTTTCAATGCAAAACCATTTGCATTTTATTCTTCCACTCAAAAGCAATATGAGTTGATATGCTACTCTTTTCACACAGTAACAAAAGCTGAAATGTTTTGAAGAGAAATTGACTTAAAATGGTAATGGTCCTTGCTTTATGTGATTCCTTTCTTGAACCTACAGTTATATCCAAGATTATCTAGTAAATCCTTCACTAACTTGGGGGTTGGAGCCACATTTTAGATGTTTATGATATAAAATATAATCATTTATTGGCCAAATTTTGATGTTAATTCAGATAATAGATGAATCAAAAAACAACTTTTGCCAAAGTAAACTTTTTGAAAATATGGGTAAGTGATCTATCTTTGCAACAGATGGTTACACCCAAACTTTTTCAAGTCAGTCTTCATTAAAATAGATAGGTAAGCCAGCAGGCAATTGGATCTATGCTTTTTATAAAATATGAGACAAAATTATGCCTACTCAAAAGAAGACAAATTTAGCCATGATGACACACGCCTTAACAACATTTGACTAAATTACTGGAACATGCTGTATCCATGTCCGTTTGAAACTTTTCTACAAATTTTACCATTATTTGACAAAATAATTTACCATTCTACAAAATTATCCATTATTTGAAAGTGATGGCTGCTTGACCAAATGAACAAATAGGATTAATTACCCAGTAACTGGGTAGGTTTCTAGAACAATTTAAAAGTATTAATGGCTTTGAAAACTCCTAAAACTCTTTGCTGCTTCAAATGTATAACCATCTACTCCCATAAACCTGTTCGTTCTTTAAAATTGGCTAGACAAGCATTTCTCCAAAACACACCCGATGCAGTGAAATTTCTGGCTGGAATGCAGAAAAGAAATTTGCCCAAGACAATGTCTAATGTATGGATTTTTTAAAATGCTTTTGTTTTTGCCTTTCTATTTAGTATCAAAACATATTGCAGCACATACAGTACTTGGTTTGCTATGCTGATAGGTTAGTAGATTATCTCTTGCTTTAGTTCCTACTTGTTTTTTCTTTATATTAACAGTTTGTGTATTTTTTTTAATGCTGCCAGACCTCTGCCTTTCATAACTACGTTGTAAGGGCAGCTTATAAATATTTTGAAATAAAGAATAATATCTCATTAGGAACTACTGAGAGAGGAAAAATACAGTTTCATATTGAAATTTATAATGTGACAGACAGCTCTTGCTCAATTATTTTTTATGTCACACATCTTTCAGATAGAATAGAATAGAATAGAATAGAATAGAATAGAATAGAATAGAATAGAATAGAATAGAATAGAATAGGAGGTCTGCTAGTCCAACCCACTGCTTAGGCAGGAAACCCTACTCTACTTCAGA
>JANHFL010003277.1:42420-74292 GCA_032468155.1 Oxyrhabdium leporinum
GCCTGCATTTGGCAGGCAGTCAGCATCGCCATCTCTACAGCATCAGTTATGTGACTGGGTGAGCGTGGCCAACTCGACGTCACTCACAGCAAGGTGCCACCACCCCACCTTGCCGTGAGTGATGTTGAGTTGGCCATGCCCACTCAGTCACATGACTCCCACCAAGCCACGCCCATAGAACCAGTGGTGAAAAAAATTAGATTTCACCACTGCAGTAGGGTAACTATTGTTCTGGTTAGTGGTAAAGAAGTGAAGTAGACAGGTGGGACCCCCAAGAAAATTAAATACAGAAGATAAACAGTAGAGGTTCCACAGTGACAATGAAAAAGCGGTATGGGAAGGGGAACTGGAGAAAACTTGAGTTATTGCCATAGCTGGTCATCTGTAAGATAAGGAAGCCTCAGGGGACTGCATGACATTTCTGGGACCACTTTCAAACTTGAGATGTGCATCTCTGCTGTAACTAATTAATCCACAGAAGCAAAGGCAAGAAAAAAAATAGGAGATGAACAAGACAAGAAATCACAACTTATCATGAAGTATGAAGGCAGCCAGTGCTTCTTTTATAATCCTGTCTCCCTTCTAATAGCAAATGAAATATTTTATGAATATAGTACTTTATTTATTTACTCATGCCCGCTTGCAAGTATGCATCACAGGAAAATTTCAATAGGTGATCCATTAACATTTCAATATGGTTTAAATAAAAGTTAATATTATTTTTACCTAATGTAGAGATAACAATTCCAAGAGTAACTAATGATTTGTTAATGTTGGCACCCTCTGTGATTCGATGTTTGCAATAACTAGGATCAGCCTTTTCACTGAAACACACAACCAAAGAAATAATTGAAGTAACAGCGATAATTATCAACATATAAAAGTAGCAGCATAAAAATAAGAAATGGCAAAACATCAGCCAACTCTCAAATAAGGAAAAGAATAGCCTATTTTCACAAATACAAGCCCCTACATAAAGTTTTCTAATATTTCCAAAAGATGCAAAATTTAAACTTTGGCAAGGAAGGCTTGCTGTTCCAAAGTCTATGACTTGAACATGGACTTACCACATATATGGGTCATCCAGATATTACAGAATTACTATTCTATCATCAATTCTACAACTGATAATAGACAATCTGAAGCCAAAGTACATGCACTCATAACATTGACAAAATATGAATATATTGCTTCCAAAGAATTAAGAACCTATATATCCATCCACTAGAAGGCAGAAGCATTCCAAGGTTTCATTTTTTCCAGAGTACTGAAATTATTCCCAAACACCATGTACAGTAAATGCCTCTTCAACCATAATCTGTTAAGTGCTATATACAGCTCTAACAAAATCCATTTCACTACTTCTCACTTCGTAATATATTATGTTTGGCAAATGTCACTTCAACCTTTCGCCTTCAATTAAGAACATTTGTCAAAAAGGTGTTCATCAACATTTGTAATGTAGTAATGATCAGTTTATTGGTGTGAGTTTCAAAATCTATTTTGGATTTTATTTTGAAGCACATGAGAAAGCCAATAAAAGTAGGCAAGAACATGTGTATGGCAATTTACACACAGCTATCTAACTTGATTTAAATTAAAACTGCAGGTTGCCTACCAATTAAAGATACCATGTCCTGTAAAACTTCAAATGTACCCAAGAATTCCTCCAGAATCCACACACAGGAATTCCACAGCAAACAGTACAAAATAGAAATGATTTAACAGTAAACAATCACAAATAATTGGCTTTTAAGAAGTGATCTCCAAAAACCTGTATTACCTGCCTGCAAGGTCCACTAAATTGATCTTGCTTGCTGTTTCAGAAGGCAGTTTATTCTCAAGTATAGCCTGAAGGAAAACAAATTCAAGCAGTGTGATTTCAGAGTAAAAATTCTAATTCTTCAAGTGCTTCGAGGTGCTTCAAGTGGTCAACCTGCATTTATACCAATGGGATTGCATGCCTGCAAAGTATATGTACTCATTTGATTTTTATCCTGCTACATTCTCAATTCTTGGAGGTTATTATGTCAAATTAAAAACAATAATTAAAACAATATGCAATCCAAACAGCAAAAATAAAATCAAAGCATGAGAGGGAAAATAAAAACATCATAGTTAAAAATCCTAATCGGCTTTAAGATAACATAAGTACTGAAAATTTTCATCAGATATGAAGTTGTAAAGGCAATATCGACCTTTTCTCTCAGCAGTGCATTGGGCAGAGAGGGAGAAAGTGTGAAAATGGAAGGCAGGTTGGCATAAAGGAGAGAGAGAAAGATATGAGGGGAAAAAAGAGAGGGAGAGATAATGATGGCTTTGGTTTTCACCCTACTCATCAATATCAAATTAGCTCAACTGAAGGGGATGCGGCTTTCAATTGAAAATAAAATTCCACTCATCTGTATTTCAGACAGTGGTTGCACATCTATGAGTATGATATAATGCTCCAGGGTACAAATTACTTTTATGATGAAATCAATACCAACAAGACTTGCTTTTATGGGTTTCAAAAATTACTGGGAAAATTCAACTAACTTGAGTATATTGGATGGTGAAAATAGCATGGGATCTACTGCTGGCATCATGAACATGGGTAGCTGCTGTGATTCTACACACAAGAAAAGAAAAGTTAATATTTTATTTTTTGTGAGGTAGGTAATAGTGACTATGATAACTTATATGGAAGAATAAATATGAAAACAAGTTAACCATCATACTACAAGATTTTGGTACAAGCAGCTGAATTTTAGACTCTATATGAATTATCCTTGGAACTAAATGTAAAACTATATTCTACCACATAGCTAAGCTATATAGAATCACATGGACATCACATACTGGTATATATAGATTATGTCCATAATTTTTATAAAACACAAGAAAATAAGTTTCATAGAATTAAAACATTTAAATTAAGAAACTATTATTTAATCAAGATTATGTCTACAGGGTTGAGAACACCACTAATTAGTATGCTATTATGGAGGATGATCATTCCTTGCAATTATTAACCATTACTTTTGCTGATGAAAGGTGCAATATAGAAGGACAATGAGAAAAAAAAATATAAATAAAAAGCTGAAATGAATTAGAGTACTTTAATACAAAATACCTATTTGCTATCCCTTCTTCCAGAAGTTCAACTACTTGTCTGTAGTCTGTAACCACATGTTGAGATAGCCCTGGAAGAGATTTTAGGAAAGAAGTTTCAATAGTTAAAAAAAATATCTACCTGTCTTTTATCCCAAAGGTGTTTTTTCAAGAGGCAGCTAGACTTTCTGGTTTTTCTTTGAAGACATTTCGCTTCCAAGAAGCTTCTTCAGCTCTTGGATGAGAAGCGAAATGTCTTCAAAGAAAAATCAGAAAGTCCAGTTGCCTCTTGAAAAAGCACCTTTGGGACAACCGTGACTTGGATGACTGAGAATCTCCATAGACATGCCTGTCTTTTAATACTCAGTATCCAGAGGGCACTAAAGAATTGAAATCTTTTCTGAGACATTAAGATTAGCAGGAGAGTCTCCTTTAATGTCCTCCCCTGCAGCAGAAGCTTTCCTAACTGGGTATCCTAGAAGATATTTTCCTGTGTGGAGCCCAGCTTGTGGAATGTACTAACCAAGGGGATGTTTTTGGCCTCTAATCAAAAATAGAACCTTCAGGGTGTGTGTGTGTGAAAAAAGAACAATATCTTCAACCAAATGTTTAATTATTACTTGAATCAATTTTTTATTTTAATGTTTCTGTTTTTTTTTATTTTTACTGTGCTCCTTTGATTTTTTACACTTAATAATTTGTTGTAAGCTACCTTAAATGCCAAAAAGACAGAAGAGTAGGATATATATTTAATAAACAAAGATTTCAAATAGAAAAATATATTATGGATGAAACAAAAGATCACAGTATTGCTGGAACAAGAAGGGATAACTGTTTAAGGTCATTGTGAATACAAAATCAATGAATCAAACTTAAGTTACATAATGTATTTTAATTGTTTGGAAAATAAGAAATACGTATTACTAAGGATACCTAGTGATTGCACAAAGCATTCTTCATACTTTTCAAATAATCTCCCATGTCTTCTTTTCCCTTATTAACCTCGATTAAAACATAATATGTGACAGATACTTTCCGAGCAATATCCAAACAAGTAGGTAATGGGATTGGAAAATTATATAAGAAGACACAAGAGTACAGAAGACACAATGAAAGCTCTTTAATCTCACAACACATGAACAGACTGAACCACAGTTAGCTGGAAAATTGGGAGCATCCTAAACCGATTCTTCCTTCTGATCTTTCAAGGTTTGCTGGTCATGTTAGGTACTGACGGCTCCTTCTATTCATGTGTCAGGTTCATATTACACTATTAGTATGATATGATTAATAATTCATTCAAACTGAAGTATCAGTTTGGAAGTCAGTTCAGTCTGGATATACAGTAAAGCATTCTATGTCTATCACATGACCTTGTTAAACAAAGAGGGAGGGTTTGATTTTTATTTTAGACATGCAGACAAGCTTTTTTGAAAGTCTGAACTGCAGTGTTACACTGTTAGCAGCAGAAAGACATCAATACTTTGCAAGACCTTATGAACTGATCCTTAGAGACACATTAAATACAATAGCCTTATATGGAATGTTTCCTAAAGGTTAGACAGATGTAATTAGCTATGTCCCAATTACTTGATTTGTCAAGAACAATCTTATCTACACAACTCCATACAAAGTACACCTTTCGAAAGTAGTTTGTATTAATAATTGTAGCTTTTAGTTTTTCATTAGTAGCTTGCATTATTATTAAGAATAATGTATTCAAGGATTACATTCAATAATATTCTTGCCAAAAATTATTGACAGTTTATCTCCAATAAATTTTGGTACCAACTGGAGTATATGTCAGTCATTAGATAGATAGATGCATAAAACATAAAGTTTTAGGAAACATAGAAGTGCCACAAGCTCTTCGAATAACACTGGATTTACATATATCCCTCAGAACTTCTAGAAGCAGTAAGCAAAAGCAATGGCAAAATGAATGATAAAATGATAAAACATTTCACAAGAGGTAAGGAAATAAAACTGGAGAAAAATATTTCTCTCTCTCTGTCTCTCTGAATAATATCTACCTTTAAAAAGACAATTACCTTCAACGTATGGACCCATCTCAGGGTGTTCACGGACACGAAGTGTATACGGCTTCTTATGGTTTGACTGCCTTAATAAATCGCGGACTTGCTCATTATAAATTTCTAGGAAACTAGAAAGAAATAGAGATGAGCAAAATATTCTTCATCTAAGTATTTGGACACTGAAGTAGCAAGATCAATCCAGCAAAGTAATAGTAGGGAAAACAACAGAGAGTCTGGCAAAAAATAATTTTGTCGTTCTGTTATTGGTTGGCTTGATGTCTTCTCTGGCTATTTTTGTGATGAAATGAACACAGTCACAAAATATTGTAAGAATAGCTTTGGAGAATATTTGGTAGGGAGGCACAGAACCTTAGGTGTTAATACTATGTTTTAATCTAAAATGATCCCTTCCTGTCAGAGAAGATTCTTGTTAAGAAAGGGAATTTCTGTTGGAGAGTTGTGAATTGCCTTGCATTCAGTTCCAAAAAGCCTTCAGAGGAATGAACATAATATCTGATTATAACTCTTTAAAACAGCCTTTCTTGTAGAAGCTGCTAGGATGTAGGTTCATATTCCTAGACAGTCTGAAGTACCTTTTAGGAATCAAATCAGAAACACTGCAAAGCCCTATTAATTCCATTCCCTGCATTTTTGCATCTGTAAAAGCTATTATTTAAGTACATACTACATTTACTGTTAATATATCACTAAATATTTACTTTGACAAACTATGATAACCAATGCCCATGTTATACTATGTTATAGTTCATGGGACTTCTAAATGTTTGAGGATAACTGAACACAGTCCAAATATTAGACATCCAAACATCCTCTAAAACATGATGCAATTACAAATGACAATAATTATGCTTTCTACTTCAAAGAAAGAAAGAAAGAAAAAAATCACCAGTGGTTTGATACAGAAAAGAAGAATTAGTAAAAACGTATGACCATATGAAAAAATAAATGAATACCTACCTAACTTCTACTCTGCATGATGTTGTCTGCTTGGAAGAGGCACCTTCTCTTGAAAAAAGACCCTATGAAAAGCAATAATTTATATTTTCTAACTTCTGCGAGTAAATTAGGCAAACTTAAATGAAGAATTTCATTTAATAACATAAATACCTGACATATCCGAGGTGTTAATCCAATGGAAGCCTTGGAAAAAAAGAAGAGATTATGTGAAAACTGTTCCTCATGTGTTTTAGAAGAATCACTACTATTGATTCAACTTCCAGAATTTCCCGGGTCTATGACAATTTGCCATGGCCAACTAGCCATGGCCAACTCACTGCAGGACAACTTGCTGCAGGACAAGAGTTACACTAATATCAAAGAAATGGTGGAATAGAATCATTAAAGAAAGGTTGCAAGGGGAGGGACAGAATGAAATGTGAATAGCAAAAATTAAAATATTTTTTTATTTATTTAAAATAATTAAGTAAAATTATTAAATTGAGTGAGTTGCAACTCTTGCAGTGAGTTGTCCCATAGTCAGTTGGTCATGGCGAGTTGTCCTGTAGTGAGCTGGCTGTGGTGAGTTGGCTGCAGCACGTTGGCCTGGCAAGTTGTCCCATTCAGGAATTCCCCAGCCAGCCATACTGAGCCATGCTGAGAGTTGAAGTCCCACCATCTTAAAAGTTGTTAAAGTTGAGGAACATTGATCAAAAGTGTTGAGTTAGTGTTGAAGAAACACACAGGAAGCTACATGCCAAGCAAAGGGAATAGCACAAAATAATGTTCCGGCTTAAAATTTTCATCATAGCTGTGCTTCAACTTGACAAAGCCAGACTAACTGGCGTTCCATGATATTATTTTACATGTTTTCTTATACAGAGGAGTATATTATTAGTACAGGACTATATTCTTGTAAAATAGTATGAAAAATATTATTGTAATATGACCTAGGAAATAGTTACATCTGTTACATTAATGCAAATAATTAAGTTGCCAATATTTTTTTAAGTCTCTCATATGGTGATCTTGAATGAATATACACACACACACACACACACACACACACACACACACATATATATATTAAAAAAAAGATAAAGTATAGAATCAAGGGTATAAACTTACTGGAGTTCCCATCATGGTATATGTTTTTCCTGAACCTGTCTGTCCATAAGCAAAAAGACAAATATTGTATCCTTTAAAAGCACTGGATAACACCATTGTACCAAGATCCTGAAAAACCTGCAAAGAACAAAGAGATAAATTATACTCTGATGTGGGATGGTAAGTTTATTGTTCATACATCTAAAATGCTTTGAAATTCTAGCATAGAGTTTCTCAAAACAGAGAGAGGGAACAGAAAGGCAAATGTTTTAACAAAATACAAAGATCAATCGGGTACATTTTAAAATGTTTAAATTTCCCTCCGATCAACATAATGAAATTACTTTATCAAGCTTCTTTTACATACATTTCTTCCTCAATAGGTACAAGTAATCCTCGTCTTGTGACCACAATATAGCCCAAAACTTCTGTCGCTAATCAAGACAGTTAAGTGAGCTTTGCCTCATTTTACAACTTTTCATACCAGAGTTGTTAAACGAATCACTGCAGCTGTTAAATTAGCAACACAGTTGTTAAATGAATCTGGCTTCCCCATTGATTTTGTTTGTTTGTTGATTACAAAAGGTGATCACATAAACTTGGGAAATTGCAACTGAGTCAGTTGCCAAGTGTCCTAATTTTGATCATATCACCACAGAGATGCTGCAATGGTTGTAAGTGTGAAAAATGGTTTTTTCGTTGCCGTTGTAACTTTGAACGGTCATTAAACAAATGGTTGCAAGGCAAGGACTACCTGTATTAGTCAGCAGTGAGATCGACATCTGAATATCTGAAGTTTGTTTATATTAATCATTTTTACTGATATTTATTTGATACATATATTTACATTCTGTAAATGTGTTCAGTGACCAAAATAAAATTTGTCTTATTGAGGATGAGGGTCATTTCTCAGAAGACCAAAAAAAAAAAAAAAAGGATTACATGGACTTGCAGCTCAGTGACAGCTCCATAGCTGCTTAATTCATGCTGGAATGAATAGCAAAAGTGCAGTTAAGTTCAAAGAAGGAAGGATATTTAAATAACAAGTCATGTAGTATAGTTCCTTCTGATGAAGTTGCTGCATGGCAAGAAAAAGAGAAGGAAGATATATTTTGGGTGGGTTTGGATAAGCATATGCAGTTAATCAAGATATATGGAGGTGGTTGATCAATTAACAACAGATCCCATCTCCATCCACTCTGCCCCTGCCCCCCCCATCTGTAATTGGATCATAGCTTTCGTTTGTTGGTATTAATTTATTTACGTTTTGTGTGTGTGTGTGTGTGTGCGTGTGCGCATGTGTGTGTGTCTTTTAGAATTGTAAGCCGCCCAGACTTAACCCGTAGTAAGATAGCTGATAAATTTTATGAATACAGTAAATCAAAATAATATAATTAACATAAAATATCATAACATAATTTTATTGTGATTTAAGAAACTGTATGACTCTTAATTCAATTCCTATCAAAAATAGAGATCAGCTTCTTAAAAACATATCTGCACTTTAAAAGAATATAATAAGGTATCTAATTCTACAGTTTATTATCATATGCATAACCTAAGGAAAGCAGGTGTAATGGCGCTACAATATTAGATTGGATTAGATTAATGGTTTATCTACGGTAGTTGTGCATTCTGTTTCCTAGTCTGGCCAATCCAGATGCCAATAGTAAATCAAGATTACAAATGCACTCCCACAGTCGCCAGCTCATAATTGGGATTCAGAAATATATTTTCTCTGATTCTAGAATTAGCACAACTACTTTATGATTTATCTGTCACAACTTCTAACTTGTTTAATACATCTCAGTTGTCAATTTTTGCTGAACAAAATAAAACATAATGGGGGAAGGGAGGTAGAAGGCAGAAAATAATTGAAAACTCTTTTGCACGGTTAGAATTAAGGTACTGTTAGATTTTCTAACAACCAGTTGCTACTGTAAGATAAATAATAAAATGTTGGGTTTGCTGTTTAAGGTTTGTAATTAAATATGAGCTTGAACTTGTTGATTGTATTATAAAATCTTGCAGATCTTATAGGGTACTGTTCTTTATGTATTCTGTGCCATTAATATGGTCAAAACTGGTTCTTTTTACAAACATTGCAAATCTTTCCTATTTCTTAGTTTAGACCAAAATACTCTCAAATATTGCAATCAGAACATCTGTTTTTATTTAAATTGATGCTTTCTGTGAAGAACACTTTCAAAAAAAGAGGAAGAATGCCAACATTGTCAACATTCCAGGAAGTTATACTTTTTAATGAACTCTTAACTTTCCACAAAATTATACTAGAACATGTACTAAAGCTTCACCCTTCTTTTTGGACTTACTCCTAATAAAATATATAGTTACTACAAGAAGCCATGTGCTAGGTCTCCAAGATTTGTTTTAATATAGTCTCTATCTTGTATGTTGCATTTTTCCCCATCTTCTGGTTTGATTCCCGAATCCATTCTTATTCACCTTTCATTTGAATGGAACTTAAATGAATATTTCATCTATATCAAAAAACACAAATTCTTGCTCCTGACAACACTGAATTATGATTTATAGTCCTTTTTGCTTACTCTCATTTATTAATTCCTTCAATAGCTTAGCTAGAGCATGTATGTGCATAGGTGTATGAACATACATACATATTTCAGGACACTCTTAAGAATGAATGATGGGAATCATCCCTCCAATACATTACTAGACATTTTCAACCTTGACATCTAAAAATTTGATAGAAAGTTAATATCAATAACTATTTGGTGCATTATGAAATATATAACATTTATTAACTGCACTTATATCCTGCTATTTTTCTGAAAGCTCATTGTTCAATAAATTGATCGGAGGCTTATATAATTAATTCTGAAAGTCAGTAAAGGCCTTGCTAATTGTGCATATATTATAACCACTCATGGTTATAATATATGCATGGCAGGTTTGAGGCCAAAATATTGGTATCATAAGTGATACCATCTTCAATCATTCTCCCTGAACATTCTAGTTTTATAAAAGATTTTGAAGTGGCTGATAAAATTAGATCATTAATTGATATTCTGGACAAACATTCAAAAAAACAGAAGACTACATTGCTGGTCTCCTTGGATGTAGAAAATGGCTTTGATATGATGGAGAGGGAATTTCTGATTCCATAACCATGTAAAACATTCAAGCCCTCTAACTTTTGATATGCCCTCTAAATCAACAAATACACAATAAGTTTTCAGAGATTCATAAACTCTCTGTATCCTGCTGAAGAGTGAAAACCCACCCTGCATTTTCTTTGCCTAGCTTAAAGCCACATTACATTTCTCAGTGTTTCTCAAACTTTACTGACTCTCACCTCTGGTGCTCCTGCAAGTCCTATTCTAACCAGTATATTCCCAGGCTGGTTTAACAAATGTATCCTGCTGTATAATTGGCATTCATTCTTGGAAACTTTCCTTTGTACAGGGAGGAAAAATAGCATTCTTCCAATCATCAGACACAAATGCACTTTTTGTGCACACATTAAATAAGCTCATAGCTGAACCATAAGTATATTTTAAGATTTCTCCAAACACTAAATACCTATAGTTTTACCACTTTTCATACTCTCATGGTGTTTATGGCTTCCATTTTTTGAGATACTAACATTTATAGGATTCTTTTCAATTTTCATTCTTCAAACTATCACTAGCTAAACCCTTTTAAAATATTTCTTAGCATCTTCTCCAGTCAATTTTGTTCCAAGTAATTTTATTACCTTTGGGTTTTTTTACATCAAATCTAGAAATTCCAAAAAATATTTTATTTTCAGCACAATTTGATTTTCTCTTCCTCATATTATACCTTATTCTTTTTGACTTTCTAATTATATCTTTTGCTTTATATACAACATTCAATATCTATTACTCTTCCTTTTTCCAGCATTTCTCTTACAAGCATTTTTTTCCTCAATCAAGGCCATTTTCCCCTGATAATACTGTCAAGAATTAGAATAATTCCACTCGTTTCTCTAGAAATTTGTGATATTATTTTCAGTTTCAAACAGCTTACACATTCCATTTCCTTATGTATACTTTCCCATGCATTCTTAGACTATCTTGCAGGGTGTTGTTGTTGTTGTTTTACAAAACTTGTGCTTTTTTCTTCCTATAGTCATTCTATAATTACTGTATGGGATTTTTTTCCCATTTTTTTTTCTTCACAGATTCATTCCTGACATTTCCAAAAGAAATACTTACTGTGGCCCCTATTCAGAGCCTCAGATCACTGATGTATTTTTCACCATCTTTCTATCTTTTATTATAAATGGTCAGATTTGTATTCATTCCTTTGCTACATATAGACTTATGCTTAAACCATGTCTGAAATACTGTACAACAAAGATTTTCTAAGCAGAGGGACTCTAAATGATCACCAATTTCATTTGTCCTTGGGTCTCTGAATGGACAATCATATTTTTGTACTACCTTGTTTGTACCCTCCTCATCCGTTCTTGTTACCTAACTAATCATTTTTTCCACTTGGATCATACTCATTTAGAAAGTTGTATTTACAGTCATTTGTTTAGTGACTGTTCCAAACAATAGCAACAATGAAGAAAGTGACTTACAACTGGTCCTTGCTCTTACAACAGTTGCAGCATCCCCATGATCACGTGATCAAAACCCAAGCACAAATCACTGAACAAGTTGAGGACTATCTGTATATTGTTTTTAAAGTTCATCTATTATTACTCTTCCCTGGTATATAACAAGAATTCTTACTTTCATGTACACCCAATTTGGGTGACACCGGTTCAGATAGATAGAGAGAGAGAGACAGACAGAGGTAGAGACACAGAGAAAGACATAAAATCTACATCTTAACTTACACACAAATATTCATCAGCTATGCTTCACAGTAACAAATTACATTTGTCTCATTATATTCTTTCTCTTACCAAAGAAGTTTATTTATTAATGCCTGTCTTTCTTCTTGCATTCCAAGTCCCAGTCTTTCAATATCTCATGACTGTCAACTGATCTGCCTAGAGAGATTTCATTTATTTATTGCTGCTCCAATCCAGTGGAAAATTGAACAGCTGCAGCTTATAATGACTTTAGTGACTCAAGACTTTCTAGGAAGCATATGCAGTTTATCGACACATGAAGGATATGCATAATATTCATGTCAGTATAGACACATACAATTAAATCACACAAGTACAATTGTTATGGGGGAAATATTTAAGATCAGTTTCAATGAAAGGACTAAGCTGTGGTACAGTGATTAGAATCCAGTATTGTAGGCTAACTCTGCCCACAGTCAGGAGTTCGATCATGACGGGGCTCAAGGTTGACTCAGCCTTCCATCTTTCTGAGGTAAGTTAAATGAGGACCCAGATTGTTGGGGGAAATATGCTGATTCAGTAAACTGCTCAGAGTATGCTGTAAAACACTATGAAGTGATATAAAAAACTAACTGCTTTGCTATTAATTGCTGTTTATAATTTTTGGGGGGACAATTTTTTTGTCAAATGCTACATATGGTAATGATTTAGGTGGCAATAGAGCTGGGTCTTGATGAACAACAGTTTGTTCAGCAATTGTTCAAATTTAGGACAATGCTAGATGAGTGACACCTATGACTGATACTGATCCTCATAGTTACAACAGTCATGCTGCCCTTGCTATTACAAGATTACAATCCAGACATGAGGTGACCTGCTCACAATTTCGAAGTCACAGTATCCTGTGGTCATGATGGCCATTTGCAACCCACCCTGCATCTTCCTACAAGCAAGGTCAATGGGGAAGCCAGCAGAAGATTGTAAATGATGACCATATGACATCAAACT
Source organism: Oxyrhabdium leporinum (assembly GCA_032468155.1). Lineage (NCBI taxonomy): Eukaryota > Metazoa > Chordata > Lepidosauria > Squamata > Cyclocoridae > Oxyrhabdium > Oxyrhabdium leporinum. The sequence continues at coordinate 55,432 of JANHFL010003277.1, forward strand.
TAATAATGGTGCAGGATTTAAAGGCAACAGGAAATGTTGAAATATCCATTGCTTAGTGGTGCAGTGACATGTCTCACTTTACGACCCCCACTGCTTAGTGATGGAAATCCCAGTCCCAATTACCATCATTAAGTGAGGACTACCTTTAACAATGATAAGTATATACCTTATCCTGTAAGCATCTGTAATGATATAGCAATACAATCAGGATTATGCCATAAGTGCCAGAAAAGTAACCATTCTATATCTGACTTATTTTATACTTCGAGCCATGAAATGATTCTACTGGACTACAAAGTTTTCTGCCACATTTTACAGGTTTAATAATTGTTCTTTAAGCAGCCCCGCCCCCCAATATTTTGATGGCCCAAACTCTACATATTTGGTCAGTAAAATATATAAAGAAAGCGACTAACTGGAATTAAATTATAACCTTGAATATAATTACATACTTGACTTATAACTACATGCCAAGGCATCAAATAAATTATCCCTCTGTCAAAATAATAAAAGGCAACATGAAAAGTCTTAAGAACCATTATAGAAGAGGGGTAGAAGAAGGGTGCCCTTTCTTATTAAAAAGGTAAAAAGCGAATACAGGAAGGAAGAACTAATGTAGTAGCTTTGTTCCATCAATACAGGGTCTTTTCTGCATGTGAATCTCATGAGGAATACCAAATTAATCCCAGCTGAAGACTTTCTATGTGAAAAGAAAGCAGAAACCAGAACACAGGGACACTCATTATATTCATTAATGGAGGAAGAGACTTCTGCTATGACGCTAGGTTTATTTAAGTAAAGTTACTCTATTCAGGATGAAAAAAAGAGAGGCTGGTCATTTTGCAGCATTTTCTTCCTCCTGTAAAGAGATGACTGGCTACACTATTAGGAATCCTAGCCAATCCTCAGCTTCTCATTCTCTGCACAATTAAACAGGAAATCGTGAAATAGAATGAGTCTATTCTCCAATAGATCAATCTAGAGAAAAGTCCATTGGCTCTGTGTCTAGAAGAGAGGCTCCGCTATTGTCTGTTAAGTGTTAGCTTAAGAAATGGTAATTGGTTATGAAAATAAAATAACCTTCTCCAAAATCACTTCCTCGATATTCGGGCAGCTATCCATACCCAAGAAAGCCCCATCAATTATTGTGAAATGCTATCCTTTTTTTAAAAAAAATCCTTATACTGTGAAAGTGTTCTTCTTCCCCATTTTTCTTATACTGTATTAAAGAAAGAAATAAAATCTGGTTTTATCTCTTTTCTATTTAACTTTTTTTTTTAATTTTAGGATGCTTTGACAGTTTTTCTAAGTAACCTGTGGATTTTTTTTTTGAAGCAGCAGTAAAAATGGACTTTTAATAATTATTAAAAAGGGTGCGATTTTTGATCAATACTTTGGTAGATTAATGGAACAATAAGCAGATGCCTCACGTAACTGCGCTAATGAGTATGGAAGACTTTTCTTTTTTTGAAACCTCCATAACTGTTGTTTTTGAAGGAAACAAGTGATTCTGTACAAGAATTATCCAGGGCAGGGCTGGTGTTACTGTCCAGATGGCATTGCAGGTAAGTACATTTTCTTACTTTAAGTTAGGGGGGAAAAGTCTACCTAACTTAAACCTTTTTTTTTTTTGCAGAAATTTAGAAGACCACAGAAGGCCAAAGAAAGTGGTAGAGACAAAAGCTTTAACTTGTTTCTAAAGAGGATTTTGCATTAAAAAAAGCTCCTGCATGAATATACCCAATTATTACCAATCTCTCCTACATAGTGAAGCCCCACACAAAATACATACAGTATATCGGGAGAAGATCTCTCCACCCCCCCCAACTCTCAAAAATATTCCTCAGGAAAGCGAAAGGTGCTGCAGCTAAATATGGGAAATAGATACAGTCAATATTACCATAATATTAATACCTCAGTATTGTTAACATTATAATCATTCCAAACAAGTAGTCCTCAACTTACAACCACAATTGAGCTCAAAATTAATTTTGTTAAGTGAGACATTTGTTAAGTAACTTTTGCCCCATTTTACAACCTTTCTTGCCACAGTTGCTAAGTGAATCACTGCAGGTTATAAGTTAGTAAGCCGGTTGTTAAGTGTTAAGTGGTTTCCACATTGACTTTGCTCATCAGAAGGTTGCAAAAAGGTGATCACATGACTTTGGGATGCAGCAACCATCATAAATATGAACCAGTTGCCAAGCATGTGAATTTTGATCACATGACCACGGGGATGCTGTAAAGGTCATAACTGTGAAAAATGGTCATAACTCACATTTTTCAGTGCCACTGTAACTTTGAACAGTCACTAAATGAACTGTTGCAATTTGAAGATTATCTGTATCTTTACCCAATATAGATATCTCAAAAACTGTTCTTTCAGCTGTTTCTTCTCTCTCTTAAGAGAAACTCAATAATGCCAGGAAAAGATTGAGAGAGACATCACATAGGTTTCCCTAATCATATTAGCAAGAGTTCCCAGATAAACAATGCATGTTGTTATTTCAGCTGTTCACTGTATATATAATGTGGAATACATCCTGGAAAAAAAACACATTTTATTTCAATGAAATGCGCCCCGGAGTTATTTGGGAACATTTGTTTGTAGAACAGCATACTCAGTGTTATTGACGGATACCAATTACTTATTTAAGGGAAAATAAGACTGTCATAATGGATATAACTTTGCAAATAATTGTATTATGTGTAGAATTAAGTTAAGAAACAGCTTTTAATTGCTACAGCAATTAAAGTTCTAAAGGCAATCAGATTAAACATAAAAACAAAAGGCAGGTTGTAAAGCAAGAGAACCAAAGAGCTAAATTTGATTTTGGAGTTAATACTAATCTCTAAGTACAAAAGAAGCTAATGGTATCACTTGGAAACACACCAAAGTTTTTCTTGTCACTTGTTTTAAAACACATGCATGGAGCTCTAATTTCTCTGTTCTTCCATCACAGTACTAAAATTAACTCTTGTGGAAAAGTACTGATAAACATATACAATGTATCACACAATTGCATATAGCTTTTGGAATCATCCTCTTTTAACGACCCCATTTGTGGCAGGGTGGAGTTTGGGCAACTGAATGGAGTTGAGTATTTACTGGCCGGATGTCCTTCCTGTTGCCATATATATAAGCTTCTGGAATATATATTTGAAAATGTGGATACATGCTAATTAGCACACAGACTGATACAGATCCATTCAAAAATATATGAAACTCTTCACTTACTAAGAAACTTTATTTATTACCCAATGGAAATAATGTTGTGATTGAGTGACAGAACAATTTTCAAACATTAAACTTTGGGCTGCCTTCAAAGATCATCAAGAGATTGCAACTTGTCCAGAATGTGATGACATGGACAGTTTTGGGTGTACCACAATATACCTAAATAACACTACTACTACAACTTTGTGAGCTTCACTGGCTCCTGAAAGGCATCTCAATGGGGCAGATTATTTGAGGGACTACCTATATCTGCTTCTTCTACCTATATCTACTAGATTTGGCAAAGTGGACAGCTTCAGCTCTTTTGGGACCCAAAAGAATGCCTTCTCAGTTGCAAGTAGTTGCCCTCTGGAACAGCATTTCCTCTCAAGATTTGGATGAACTGGTCCTGAGAACTTTAGGACGGCTAAATAAATAAATACACAAACACCAGGTTGATCATCATCATCAACAATACAACTTTGAACACACTATGCATAAATTCACTTTCCTTGCAAGCAGGCTAAAGGATTAATCAAATTGTTTCATCTTAGCACATCATCTTCAAAAGAGGGAATAGTGATTGGCCTTTCAGAGTTGTGAAATTCTTTTAATTGTACAAATGTTAAGTGTTATCCTCATACAAAAATGAAAAGCTGAATTAAACAAAGAATGCACGCATTTTCCTTGCCCACATCTGATTACTGGTTCTCAGGCTGTCTTATTCAAGCATTCTCAGCTCTTAGATTCTGTGTTCCAAAGTCTCTCTTGCCTTCATTTGTACAATATCTCTAATTTAGCACTGTATGCATTTGTAATAATTCTCATTTGACTATGGAGCTCTGCATAAAAAACGAATGTAAGATTCTTATTTCTATTATTTATATCTACATACTATTAAAACTATCATATCTGCAATTGTTGTCCTAAAAGAATGCATCACAGGGCAACAATTTTTAAACCAAGACACTTCAAATGGGCTAACTTAAAGAATGTGTCCCAAATATGGGACTCATGTTTCCTGTGGGATTGGGGTTTGGCAAATTTGTGGCTGCTTCATAACTGCTGCACTGCCTGCCATTTTGCTGCTACCCAGAGGTTCAGAAGACCAGTTTCGCTGTACCCCTCTATAGGCCAGGTAGACTGCCTCCTCCTGTGACTACTGGAGATCCAGTAGACCAAGGAAAAGTGAGTGAAGCTTCATCTGTGCACGTGCAGGATCTAGGTTGCACGTGAAACCATCTTCCCCTCAGTCCGTGGAAGACAATTTTTCTTTCAAAACTGGTCCCTGGTGCCAGAAAGGATGGAGACCACTGCAATAGACAGTCTCACCCTAGCCCTCCAAAGGCTGGGTACACTGGCTTCTCTTTCAGCTGCTCCTTCAACTCCTTCAGAGTTCTTGTAGATCAGTCTTCCTGTAGCCTTCTGAAGGGCAGAAAGACCTCCCTACAGAATTTCTTATTATGTCAACTTAAAATTTATAAAATACACACTCCCTTTGGATTGATATTTCTGAGTGATGCCTTTCTCATAATTCTTCCTTCAATCACTTTTCTCTTCTATTTCTTTTACTTCATATCCTAATCCCTAGGTTGTTTTCTAACACAATTGCCCAGTCAGCCCACAGTGATGAAATATATCTAGGTTCTATGTCAGATATTTTCCTTCATTTATATTCTTTCTCTTACAGAGGACAGAGTACTGTTTGAGAAGAATCTGTAGTCGCATTCAAAGCAATTCAGCCAATTAATAAAATGGATGTCAATCAAAACAGGTTATGATAACAGGTTCATTCTAATACTGATTTTTTCAATATATACAGCAGACCTGAAGATTTTCAAGACATTGTTGTAGCTCACTATTCAAATGAAGCTTTTGTATATTTAATGGAATCTGCAGACGACAGCTTGAAAATATACACATCTCTGTATATTTTAAAAAATGTGAACTTTCCATAGGATAAATTTTATTCTCACTCTGTAATTTCTCTTACTACAGGATTAATTCTATATACCAATTCTTCAAGCCAAGAATTCTGGAGGGGGAATAAAATCACTAATGCCAAAGAAATGACCTTATTCATGTAGAATCCAAGCCATTTAAATGTCTTCTGAATGCACCAGCTGTGTTACTGGCAGAAGAAATGTAACACAGCTAAACCGTTTCGCAGAGATTTCCCCACGCCTACTACAGTCCATTATATACTGATCCAATTATTTACACAAAAAACTCTTTCTTATTGCATTTCTCTCAGAAAATTGGGGAAACAATGACAACAGCTGAATGGTCACTATTTTATCACTATTTTATGAGAAAAGAGTCACTTGCCTCTACAGTGATTTTCTTAGTCTTTTCCCAAATAAGTGCATTTAAAAACTAATTTAATCTCAACTCTTTCTAAAAATGCAATACACTGTTTCCATTTTGGATGACTTTTCTGCCAAAACCAGCTAGAATGCAATTCTGCATAGAAACATAACATCAGATCACTCCCAACTAGAAGGGAGAAATTCTGTTCTGCTTAATCAAATCCTGATAAACTTTGAAATGGAAGGGAGGTGCATTCCTAATTTCTGGTTGTTTTTCCATGTTACTTTGCTTTCAGTTTTGTTTCTCATCTTTGCAGCTGATTTCATCCTTCAATTCTTGGTTCCCAACTCATCGCAAAGACTAAATTTGTTTGTTTGCTTATGTGCAAATGGTGACCCAATACGGATAGGGACCACATTCACCGGAAAAGGAAATCCAATTCTTCTATGTGTTGGCATTTTAAAAACAGAATCTCCCTACTCAGCTATGGGACTTTAAAAAAACCCTGGATCAAAGCAGTAGTTTTCATTATAATGCAATTGTACAAAGAAAGCCATCAAATGGGTTAGATTTCCATTCTGTACACTCTACTCCCAGTCCAGCCTGGGCCATTATGTGCCTCAATTAAATAAGATCAGAAATGAGACCTGGACACTATATAATTTAAGTACTATTCAATAGTTGCATACAAAACTCTGGTCTAGACTTAGTTGAAAGTCCTTATATCTCCTGGAATTTCCCCCAAAGTGGCTATCTTACTATCCTAGAGTTATTAGTTTTCCAGAAGCAATTATTCCAGAATAGAAATTTATGATCAAGCTGCAGAATTTTACAGTTTTCCACTGTCAACTACCATTATAGCCTAATTTATTTATAAATTAGTGATTCTCTGACTTTGTCCTACCCTAAGCATACTGTATTACATATCATTTCTAAGTACTGAATTTGCATAAAAAGGATTTGGAATTTGTACTGAATAAAGAGCCATGTCACATACTGATTTTGAATTATCCCAATTCTCTCATCATCCTAAACTTTGATTTCTGGTGTTCCAAATCTGCTTTATGTTAACTATAACCAACTGAGCAGTAATCACAAACCATGGCTCATACTTTCTAATAAACGGATCAAAATATTTAAGTGTTTTTAACAATCTACAGCACTTTTAACTTGGTTGCTATCTCATGGACCTAGTGATCAATTCTGAGTCTTCTGCTTGTTTCTATCAGCCAGTTAATATTTTGATTCCTTTTCTAAAACTCTTTTTCTATCTTTTGAATCATTTTCTTTCTTATAAAAAATATTTTTATTTAAACTTTCAAATAGTTTTGTAAAAAGCATTTTCAAAAGCACATGAACTTTATCTAGAAGTTATCTTTAATGAATTTTTAATTTAAAAAACTGTTTAAATCTTTTGTGCAGTAAATCTTGTTTTTAGTTTTAGTAATATCCACTTCTGTCCCTAGGGTGAAAAAAGTTCTAACAAAGAATCATAATGGAAAATATCACGTCTGTGCAAACACTATAATGTGTTAAACAGATGGCTTGGATTTCACTTTTCTATTCTCAGCTGAGTAGAAAAAGAGAATATGTTTTCTTTGGAAGTGTACTTTAATAATATTTTAAGATGTTTTCTTAAATGTTAATGAATGTTTATAATTTCCAGAATATAATGAAATGCTTCAAACCATACCTTCATTCTAGAACCCCAATTCTTTTGTAGTATGTCTAAATTACTGATAGATAACAGACAATAAATTACACAATACAGGTAATCCTTGACTTACAACAGTTCATTTAGTGCTGTTCAAAGTTACAACAGTACTGACAAAAGTGCTTATGACCATTTTTCACACTTATGATCATTGCAGCATCCCCATGGTCACGTGATCAAAATTCAGACACTTGGCAACTGATTCATATTTAAGATGATTGCAATGTTCCAAGGTCATGTGATCACTTTGTAACCATCTGACAAGCAAAGTCTATGGGGAAGCCAGATTCACTAAGAACCATGTTACTAACTTAATACTGCAGTAATTCACTTAATAACTGTGGCAAGAAAAGTCGTAAAATGTGGCAAAACTCACTTAACAAATGTCTCACTTACCAACAGAAAATTTTGGGCTCAATTTTGATTGTAATTCAAGGACTACCTATATACTGTCACTAACAGCATTAAAATGTGTATTTTACATAGAAGACTCAGTCAACTCCCTTGAGTGAGCTCAATCCTGGTAACTACTGATATTCAGATTACTCCAGAAATAGATTTGTTTTCATTTCTCTGCTGTCAAATGAAGCTTTTTAAAGTAATATATTTATATGAAATAGTTTATAAATATTCTTGTCAATACATACATACTTTATTTGGAGATGTCTTTATCAGTTGTTGACTTGTGCTTTCACAAAAAATTACTCTTGTATCATATTAATCAGAAAATTTTCAGCTAATTTAAAGACAATAGCAAACATTAAACAGTAGTTAAGGATTCACGTTATTTTAAAAAGACTTTTGATTTCAATTTTTTAATATAAAATACAAATATAATATTGAGAGTAGTTCATAATATTACATCTCTCTTTTTTTATTGTTATAGTAAGTAACATATACAGTATTATACTGATCAAATATACCACCTGATAACTTCTTCATGGCTTCTCACTGATTGAATTGGCCATATGGAAAAGTAATTATTATTAATGGCTTGCAGGAGTGATACATGTTTTCTTGCTTTTTTTTCCAGACTGTTTATCTCTAGCTGTGGTTCTTCAAGTAGACACCCATGCACTCAATGCTCATAGATTTTCTTGCACTTGCACAGACCACTGTGGGAATGTTCTAAAGTGGAGCTTATTGGCAGATTCCATAGTTGTCATCCTCTAAATATGGTCAAAAGCAAGTAAGTTTAACCTCTGTTCTTTGAACATAAAATCTGTAGGTCACACTGAGGCCAAGGTGAGTTATCTGAATAATGGCAGTTCAAAGAACCACGCTTACAGGTAAGCAACCTGTCTTCCTCTTTCATGTCTCCTTGAATCATGCATATAAGTAAACAGCAAATAATAGTCACTGAAAGTGAGGCAGGCTTTTATTACAACAGCTGATGTCAGTGGGTGGCTTTTGAAAAACACGTGATTTTATGTTATAATTTTCCACTTAATATAATTTTCCAATAATGGCTAATCCTGGCAAGGTATCATGCTTCAACCCACAGCAAAGGCAACTGATTGTGAAATGTGAGCTGAGAAGTAAGAAGAATGATGAATAATCAGCATCTCCAGTAAAAGGCTAACATAGAAACAAAGCAGAGAAAAATGCTGCCATGAGTGTTTCACCTGAAGACGTGATGGAGAAGGAAAAATATGTTTTTCCTGAGATTGAAAACTATGCAGAATATTTTTTGCTGTTTGAAGAAAGGCGGTACTGATTTGCAGCTGACACAACTCAAATGCCACATCCTCATGTAGTAGTGATTTATACATTGAAAGAAGCCATACCAGAGGTATGCTTTGCTTTGACATAATTCTGCATAAGTACATAGGATCCCTGTCTTGCGTTCCTTCTGCCTCCTTTACCAGCAAAGTCAGTTTACTAGCTAACCACAACCACTTAAAGCAGGAAATTATTAGAAAACCAGAAGGAGACATATCCTTTCACGAGAGAGAGATGGAGTTCTGGAAGAAGAAAAAAGGTTACTCCATATGGGAAGAAGTACTGGTACAGAGGACCAGTGAAAGGCTAGAGTTTGAATCATGGTTTTCCTTTGGGGTAAAAATGGAAAACACAAACAGAATGGTGAAGGAAGCAGCCGAGTCCCACTGGTTGAACTGGTCCATTGTTTTCTCTTTTTCCTGCATCCTCTATTATATACTGACTGAATGACATGACTTTGCCATTGTTGGTGAGAACTTGACATCACAGAATGAAGAAAGGAAGCTATTCTATCTCAGAAATGCTTGGAAATGCTTCTAAATCTTGGAACAGGGTTGGCATCTTGGTATTGTGAAGAACTGAGTACTATAAAACTATTGGGTTAACAACTGTAGCATGACATAGAAAACAGGCAAGATACCCTATTATTGGGCACACTTGAGGAATCTGTACCTTTATTATCTTTAATATCAATTATGGTCAGCAGAGCAAGTGGTAAAGGACTCTACACCTCTGAGTATTAAAATTTACAATTGGAGGAGGGGGGGAAAGACCAATTGCTCATTTCTAGTGTTATTTCAGTTGCAAACATTTTTTTTTTGCTGATTTCCAAGAACAAAAACACAAAACAGAAAGGAACTGAAATTATTGACACTTACCATTTCCTGAGATGCATATTTCGGATCTTCAGGATCAATTGACCAATAGCAGTAATCAAAACCAAATGACGCAATCTTTTCCCTTGTGCCCCAAACACTTTCGAACCTGTTGTCTACCTGAATTTAAAACAAGAAACAAAAGATGGTCCCACTTTCATAAATCTGTACCTTCAAGGTTTATTATAAAACAGGTGGTTTATGAAGAGTATATTTATATAACCCCAAAGCATGTTTAGATGGAAAAAATTATGTTAAGTCTTAAATCATGTTAGAAAAATTTGTATATATCAACGGCCAAAATTACTTTGCAATTTTAAGCATACGGTATAATTCTTAACATGCTTCTCAAAGGCTGACATGGCCCTTTGCATGATGAAAAGCTATTACCTAAGCTACCGTAACAGATGCCACAATCTGCAAGTTCCAACTTGTATTACATATTCTTATAAACTTTTTTCAAGAAAGACAAAAGCCATTACAGGGAGTCCTGGACCCATGACCACAGATGAGTCCAAAATTTCCATTGCTAAGCAAGATAATTATTAAGTGAGGCTTGCCCCATTTTACAATCTTTTTGCCACAATTGTTGAGCGTGAATCATCGCAGTCAGCAAGTGAATGATGCTGTCATTAAACGAATCTGTTTTCCCCTATTGACTTTGTTTTTCGGAAGCCAGCTAAGAAGTTTACAAATGGTGATCACATGACTTGGGACACTGTAACTGTCATAAATGCACGCCAGTTGGCAAATGCCTGAATTTTAATCATATGACCACGGGGATGTTGCAACATAGATGTGAAAAACAGTCAAAATTCACTTTTTTGTTTCATTATAACTTCAAACAGTCACTAAGTGAATGGTTGCAAGTCAAGGACTACCCATATTTATAAAATGACCTCCGTAATAAAACTTATACTTGTTAGGCGTATCAATGGCAGCATGTAATTGACTACAAGCAGGAGGTGGCGGTGATGTCTAATTTCTATTTTTAGCCTTTGTCTATGGAAGGGAAACTGACCTGCCCTGATCTAATAGGGTGATTACTGTGATCACTTTTATTATATTTGTTGGAAGAAGAAAAAAACAGAGTGCTTTTATTCAGTTAGTCATTTCATGTCAGTCACTGACCATCAAAACAATAGAGCCACAATTGATTTAGAGTAAAACAAGCTATAAAACCATAAACAACACAAGTAAAATTGTAATTTAAAATTTAAGAGTTTGGGGCATAGAAATTAATATAGTAAAGTATAACACAATTTATATAAGGCAACTAAATGATTGTTTAAAATAACAGAATAGTAAAATAATCAATGTGAAATACATAGAACCATTACAAGTTGTAATTATCATTGTATCTAGAGAAAATGTAATGATGGAATATATAGGAAAGAATAATACATAAGTTATTATGGTTTCAAAATTAAAAGAATTAAAAGAACTAGAGTCTAATTATAATGACTATATTGTTAAAATGACTCTAGCAGCTAATAATGAAAATAAGAAATAAGACTCAACTGATGGTAAGGACATAAAACACTATTATAAAATAGTGATTAAATGGACAGCTGCATTTGAAAAGTTTCCAAATGGAACATACCTAGGAGTTGTTTGAAAAAAATTACAATGTACAATTCGTGCAACAAACTATGAAATAGTTCTTTGGCTGCAATCATCAAAGTAGAACCAGACTGAGTTGATAGTAACAAATTGAGGTAGAAGAATTTGGGCTGGCCAGGGGCTGAGTGAAAATAGTATTTCTTAGAGAGCATCAGCATAGAAGGAGCAGTACAATATAACACGATTCAGTGTTTCAGCTGCACCTCCACTGCATGGGTACAATCTCTGCTCTGGTATCTTGCACATACCTCCATGACTGCTGTTGGAAGAGCACTGAATCTAGCCAAAGACAAAACCCTCCTAAATTTAGGGATTGTTATGCTACTGAGATATCTGGCTGGGTGAAGTAAATGTATAGAATGGCTCTAAAGGATGTTTCTGGGCAAGAGTGACAAATCTGATTATAGCTCTAAGTCGATGTCACATTGTTTAAGATCAGCTAATGTACATAAGTAGCCCATAGGGGTGATGGCTGCTTATGAGAAGCAGGAGGATTTTAATTTTTTTTTGCATTGCCCAATACTGGAAGCTGTCGGTCGTAATTAAAGGGGCCAAAGTAGTTGGGGAAAAAAGAAGCCTACACCAGTTCAAAAGGATATGAATTCAGGAGGAAGTTTCTATTTAGAATAGACTGGATTCATGGCAAAATACCACGTTTGAAACGCAGCAGCATACTTTGAAGATAAACTTCAAGAACTTAGATTGAACTCTTTCAAGGGGAAAAAATGAGCTACAAGGGCCCAAAAGGATGCCAAAGGGGAGCTGAGTTTGGATTTTGAACAAGAAAACTTTGAGCACTGCATGTATATGCTAGGCTCCTAAAAATACTGTAGAACTGAAACTGTTTTCTGACATGTTTGGCATGGGGCAATTCTTTTAGTAGAATGTGAGTATTATGAGGCTAGTTTCTCCTACTCAAAGAAACCAATTATAATATCAAGGATTATTTGTGAATACCTGTATTTTAATAGCTGCCTATTGCTAAATTCCACAACAGCATGCTACACAAGCAAAGCTTCTAATGGTCCTAAGAAACATGAAGATACTATATTTTTAACAGCCACAATACAGAGTGACACAGAGAGCTAAGGCAACTGGGACAGAAACCAGGGGATCTGGAGTTCTAGTCTTGTCTTAGGCACAAAGCCAGCTGGGTGACCTTGGACCACTCACTCTCTCTCGGTCCTAGGAAGGAAAAAATGGCAAACCACTTCCGAAAAAAATTGCCAAGAAAACTGCAAAGACTTATCCAGTCAATTGCCAAGAGGCAGCACTGACTCAAAGGAGCACACACAAACACACCTGCATGCAGGCTGATATAACATTTTTGGCTCCCTCACCTTAAGCTTGCTGAGTAGGAAAGAAGAGAGCAGAGAAATGAGTTATTTCAAGATTGAAACTATATAATTATGTTTGTTAAGCCCTTTGTTCTATTAGGTAGAACTAATCCTCATAATTATATTGGGTTAACAGTCTAAAGATTGTTTCAAGTTTACATGGTTGCTACCAGCAGAATATGTATAACATCAGCTTCATTGGCAAAAAGTAATATTTCTAAGCAATATGCCATCCACTGTACAACCCACTGTAAGAAACAGGCAATTGATCTTCTGAACTTTCTAAAAAGACATGGAACACTATCTACTGTCCTCCTCCTAGAATGGGTGAACTAGCCCAACTCCGGAAAGAATTTAAAACAAGGAAATTACTTATCTTGTTCTTTGATCTCTGCCAAACTGCTTCCTAAGATGTTTCAAACACTAATTATCTTAAGCAAATTGCCTAAAATAATCAGGCAGGCAAGCAGATACAAAGACCGAGCAAGAAATAGGAAGCATCTGTCCTGTAGAATTCCCACAGTAATCATGGTAACCCTATAATTCACTTATGTGTCTTCTGAATTGTAAGATATATTGCCAACAGAAACTGATTTTGGCCCATTTTACTTTTTGACTAAGAGAGTACAGTAGCATTCAGGAGTCCCAATGTCTGGAAAAAAACCAGCTCCGTTTCCCATGCCTATAAAGGAAGTCTTCAAAAATCTCCAAAAAGGAAAGGATGCAGTCTCTCACAGCTAGTGAATCCACAAGGATGTTAGCTGCAATTCAGTACACATTTTTGTTAAATTTCCCAGAAAATAGCTACTATCTTATTAGACTACTATCAAGAGCAAGACAGGAAAAAAGATTTTAAAAAACAATTCTGTATTTGTTTGTGTGCTTATTTTACTGTCCTCAAAGAATAAAAGATTACAGTACAGCTGAGATGCAAAAGAATAGAGCAACTTTGGGTCTAAAAGGAGGTCAATTTAGTATTTATTTTAAGGTTCCAAACATGTTTACTCCTTTTCTATATGGAGCACAGAAAGTCTGCCAATTTAAGCTTCGCTCACCCTCCACCTTTTGCATTTCCTTCCTATTTTATTTTCGACTTCTACAGATTTTCCATACAATACAAAACTGCATTTAAAAAAATAAAAAATGAAGTAACTCTATTACCTCCCTTCCCCCTCATTGTTATGTCTGACTTTGTCCAGATGGACAATTAAAACTCTTTTAGCATTTTGTATTGAATTGTCTTTAGTTTTTCTTGGCACTGGTTTCTTTTCAGATTCTACTCAGCGCTCAAATTCAGCATTTGAATCTACATACTTTCTAAACAAAGTACCACAAAATATTTACTACATTCAGAATTAGTCTTTGAATTTTAAGCTTTTGTGAGAAATGCAGCTAGTGTTTTCATAATAATTCTTCTAAGGAATATCAGATTAAGAAATAGTCACAGAATATCAAGAAGAAATAATGAAGGGGAAAAATATAGGAATTTCTGTTTTTAGTTGCATTGCCTGAAAATTACATTTAAGGATGTTAAATGAGCAGACTCTGGATTCTGTAGGCAAGTCTGGAAAAAATGAAACTCGTATGCTTCTTTTCCAAGTAGATAGTTTATATATTATATTGTATTCATTTTTTCCTTTTCCTTCCAGAATTGTTAAATGACATGTGAGATATATTATTTTCTCACCTATAATCATCCTGAAATGCAGCGCAATGGCTCAGCGGTTGAGACACTGAGCTTGTCGGCTGGAAAGCTGCAAGCCCAGGTTCGAGACCTGAGCATTGGGCAATGGGGTGAGCTCCTGTTTTTGCCCCAGCTCCTGCCTACCTAGCAATTTGAAAGCATGCAAATGTGAGTAGATAAGTAGGTACCACATGTGGGAAGTAAGAGCACTCTGTGACATCATGCTGGCCACATGACTGCACAAACATCTTCAGGCAGTGCTGGCTCAACGGCCCTTGAAACAGAGATGAGCACTGCCCCCTATAGTCAGTAACGACAAGCGAAGTAATATCTGCAGGGACTCCTTTCTTTAATCATTCTGCAAAGTATAAATTTGTGGCAGGCTCAGGTTCACTCAATTAGTTAGATAAAATAGAGATAAAATACTCCATGTCTCTTTGATAGTCTAGTAAAACTCAAAGCTTGCTATGGAGGCTTAGGAAATACCCTGTATTTGGTATGTAGAGATCCAAGATGATAGAAAGCAAAGTACCACTGTATAGAGTCTACCTCTATACTGAACAATAATCTTTCATCCCTACAACACATTGATTGTATTTGATCAGTCATCATACAGCTATTACCGGTATATTTCGCCAGTTCTAGCAAACTTTCAGATAGTGAATTAACAAAGAACATACCTTTGCTTTTTTTACTGTTGCCACTCTATCTTCAATTTCTACAATTATTGCTCTTCCTTCTGCATGCTCTCTGTAGATATGAGAACAAACAACAATTAAGGCACAAGCTTTTTTTAATTAAAAGCCAAATATGGCAACTTTAAAATCTCATTTAGAGGAACAGCACTTGAAAGTACTTGTGGGTTCTTTCCACATGTTTCTGCATGTTACAATGTAAGCATCAAAAGTAGCTGGTTAAAAAAGGGAAAACGAAGTCATCAAACTGCCAAACCCTGTTTGTTAGTTCAGTTTGACCAATCCACATTCTAAACATACAAATAACACTTAAACAATCATAACAGGTGGCTGTATGTCCTAGGTCAGCCTAGCATCTATGAACCACTTCAGGCTAGTAGAGGCACACCCTTTCCCTTGGGATGCCAGGCCTTTTCCTCTGTCAATGTTCATGTTTGTTTCCTTCCACCAGAAAAAGCTGACTGCTCCGCAGTGCCCAGTGGCTGGGTGGGTTGCACTATGGCAGTAAAATATATACCAGACGTGTATTTGCAGTCATTTTGCAAAGAGAAACTGTGCCTTATACTCCCCATCCTGAGGGCCAGTTTTGTGTAGGGTAGAAAGACTAAAACTGGAGAGATTGGGGCTCTAGTCCTATCTTAGCTACAAAGCCAGAAGGGTGATTCAGGGCTGGTCACTCTCTCTAGGTCCAAGGAGGAAGACATGGCAAGCTGCTTCCAAAAAATGCTGCCAGAAAAACTGTAGGAACTTAACCAAGCAGTTCCTGGGAGTCAAGACTGACTTGAAGACAAAACGTATGTCCTCATTAACCCATTTTGAATTTTTCAGAGATGGGAAAGACTCTGAAGAAACACCAAAGAACAAGAAAGCAGTTCCAAGAGATATGACAAGTGAGTGCTGTCATATCTTTCAGTCGCAGCAGCTGACTCCAAGCTGAAGAGAAGACAGGTAAAGGAGCTGTTCTTCTTCTCCACTGCCCTTCATCTGCTTTTCTTCCACACAAAATGCTAACATAAATCCAGGAGTGAGTTTTGACACATCACTTGACCCCTGCCTGTCAAATCCTTGTTCTTCCTCAACCCTTATTATGGAGCATTACTTGTGGGCGCAGACATCTGGTTAGAGGGTAGGGAAACGAAACCAAAGGAATCTGCCAATCCCTGTCTGCGATATGCCTTTCACACAATCAGTCATGAGGAAGCAAATTTTATGCCAGCAGAAGGACTCATACTAAATGAACCCTAAGACTAAGAAAAACTCTACCCTTCACCTACATTCATCAATTTACATTATTTAAAGTTTCTTAAAATCCTTTTGGGCCTGGATAAAGTGGTCAGGCCCCTCATGACTGTGAGCTTGGCCACCTGTTTATTAGATCTATGTGCCTCCTGCTTGGCAAAGGCCCCCTGGGAGGTGACAAGTGGTTGGGTTTTGATGGTGGTGAACTCTTCCCTTGAGAGAGAAGGTTGTCCCTCTATTATCTCTCTTAAGGAGGAGTTGGTTAGCAGCTCTCCTAAAAAAAACCCATCACTACACCCAAACATATTGGGCAATATTCATTCAGTATTCAACTTTTCCTTTTTGGGGAAAGGTTGATGAGAAGGTGGTCACCAAGAGCTTTAGAGAATCCCGGAGAAAGCAGATTATCTGGACCATGTTCAGTCTAGTTTCAGACCTGGGCATGGTCCTGAACCAGAATTGGTTGTGCTTTGGATGATCTCTGATGTGAATAGTGGGGAAGGTGGGGGGAAGAGTACATAAACCCTCGCTCTTCTTGATGGTTTTCAATACAATCAACCATTGTATCCTCCTGCACCAACTATAGGGTTGTGGGTGGGCAACAATGTATCATTCCCCTCCTTCCTCTGGTGCAAATTCCAGCTGGTGATGATCAAGAGTGAGAATTTCTGCCCTTGGACATGGTTTCCAGAGTTTCACAAGGATTGGTATTTTTTCTATGTATATATATGCTTTTAGGGATACATCTATGTGAAGTTGATGGGTAAGATCATCCATTGCCATGGGTGAAGTATCACCTCTGCTTCTGGCAAATTTTGTGATGCTTTTAACATTCTCAGTGTTTGGAAGCTGTGGGAGTTTGCATAGGGAACCAAAGATTAAACCCTATCAAGACTGAGTGGCTCTGGGTCTTGAGGCCTTTGGGTTCTGGAAACTTACCATCTTTGGTGCTAAATGGAATGTCACTACCCAAACCAGACCTTTGTGCAATTTAGAGGTCCCTCTGGACTTATCACTCTTGTTTGAAGACCAGATGGCAGTCTTCGCCAGGAAGGCCTTTGCAGAAATTTGTGTTATATGTCAGTTCCATCCATTTGTTGGATCAGTGAGCATTCAGTCATTCAGACTCTGATTATCTCCTAAATGGATTATTACAGCATGCTCTAGATGGGGTTGTCCTTGAAGAGCATATGGAAACTGCAGCTTGTGCAAAATAAATCAGCTTCGACAGTTATGTGCGCTCCTCAATTAGTGCACCTTGAATCTCTGTTTCACAAGCTCTGTTAGTTGCCAGTTTACTTCTGGGTGCAACTCAAGGTGGTGGTAACGATCTATTAAGCCCTATGTGGTTGAATTATTTGAGGAACTGCCAGTTACATCTACCCATTGCGTCAGGTCCAGCACAAGAGGCATGTAGCAAGTCCCAACTATTAAGGAGTGCCATCTGGCAAAACCCAGATGCCACATTGATAAATGAATATTAGGCTTTGTATATGCATGAAAATGCTGACATTTTTTAACAAATCAAGAGTTGTGTCAGACTATTACAAATCCTGGAGTTCCCCTATCATAACTCATGAAAGCAGGACCAATAAAGGCATTTTGAAAAAGATGCAGAGGGCATGGCTCACATTGTCATAGACCAATAGATGGATGGATGGACAGATAGATAGATAAACTTTATTGTCACTTTTTTCTGGCACACATTAAAAAATGAAATTCTGATGCCTGCTCTCATACACATATACATGCACATATGCAATATATATAGATACATATATATATAGACATACACATATATATTAATCACAGACCATTTAGAATACATAGCAGAACAAGTCTTGAGAGTTAACAAGGTTGATAGTATATGGTATAAAGCTATTACAGAATGTAGTTGTTCTGCTTCTGATACTTCGAAGTCTCCTCCCAGAAGGTAACAAAGAAAACTGGCCATGGAGAGGATGTCCCAGACAATACTGCGGACCCTGGTCAAGCATCCTTTATATACTATGTGCTGGAGGGAAGTAAGTGAACTTCCAATAATCTTTACTGCTGTCCAATGTTCTATGTACACTGTACACAGCCAAATCTTTTCATCATTCTTACTAATACATCCCATTTTCATTGTCAGACTTCACTAGACATGCCAATGCCAATTCTTCCACAAAGTCAACCCCACATACAGTAACGATAAGAATAGTTGAAGCTTCAGAGATTTGGCCTAAAGATTCAAGCTGCATTATTGCAGGCAACAAAAAAGACATGTCTGTTTGTCTGTCGCCTGGAATCAAACCCTTAAATCCCTTTGTCAGAGTGCACACAGTGTGACTAGGTGAGACAACCCAGGAGCAAATACAGCACACAGATCTGTATTTACATATAGTGGTTTTTATCCCTAAAAGCATATATACATACAAGTACTTTTATACAGGCCTTGAATACAGG
>JANHFL010003277.1:74392-134153 GCA_032468155.1 Oxyrhabdium leporinum
TGTCTGTCTGTCTGTCTGTCTGTCTGTCTGCCTGCCTGCCTGCCTGCCTGCCTGCCTGCCTGCCTGCCTGCCTGCCTTCCTGCCTGCCTGCCTGCCTGCCTTCCTTCCTTCCCCTTTTTTCTGTCAGTCTGTCTATAAGGTAATCAAAAGCAGCTTGATTACCTAAGCTATTACTGGAATCCTACAAAGTTCCATTTAGTCCTCTACACTGTTTGACATTGATGTAAATTAAGTAACTTATTTCAACTTACTTTGAATGGGAATGCTGTCAGTATTCTTATAACACCAAACTTTACTGCTCCTTATTCAGCTCCAACAAAGCAATTGGTCACTTTGAATGTTTCTTAAATTTGATAATGGACTATTTGAAAAACAAAACTTTATGAAAATAAATCTCAATTAGATGGAAATATGGAAAAGGACTTGGGAGTGATATTCATATTGTTTGAAACCTGAAGGATATTTCACATTCTGAGAGTCCTTATTTATTTATTAGACTTATATCCTGCCTCTCTTCCATGACTTCCATTCCTTCCATTATTTTCTCCCTAAAATATTTAGGAACTAGATTGATTATTTAAAAAAAAGTAATGGGCCCAAAGTATTCTAGTAAGGGTAGATTGGAATTTATTTTACCCAGCTCTAGATAATACCTTAACTACGAGACTGTTCTGACTATCTCATTGAACCTCAGCTGTTACTAAATTCATAGATGGAACAATGGAGACAATGTTTTAACACAATTAAGACTTGTGGTATGCTCATATGCAGAAATGACCTTTCTTGAACAAGAAATTGGTGACAGTCATCACTGTTGTAAGTCTTGCAATGTTTTGTAAGGCTCCTTTGAAAATTTTACAGAGCTTATTGTCGATATACAATATGAATGGACTGCCTCCAAATGCTCACTGAAAACTTACTGAACAGAACCTAGAACCTAATATTTTGTGCCCTTAAGTATCTGAAGGTCTGCTCTAAAGGAACCTGTACAATCATTATATTCTACTTGAAAGCTCGTCTGTAAAAACACCCTGACTTTATAGCACATAGAACAGGCATTCTGATGCACTGCCTTAAGATTATTGAATGTAGTTTCTCATGGCCATTGTCTTTAAGGATCAGTAATAGATGGATGAACATTCAGTTTCATATATTCAGTTTCATAATAAAGATACTGACAAAATGATCAACTTTAAAAATAAACTTTGGGAGAATCTTAATGGTCACTTCTAGAGTCATTAGAAGATCACACATTCATCTTCTTAGATTAAAATCAGATCTAGAGAGAATGCTCAGTTTTATACTTTATTTGAAGCCTTCTTCTCTTCAAAGCTTATTGGTCTTATCATTTCAGAAATTGCATCAAATATATTTGAAGCAATTTATGCTGCAAAGTACTTTGATAATATCTTTAATGCACAGTCCAGCACTTTCATTATTAAACATGACAGTAATGCATAATTTTAGTCACTTAAAGTAAGCAGGTTTTTTCCTGAATCAACATGAAAAAATATGTTAATTTTCCTCCCAACACAATCATTAAAAGAAAGGTGATTGTATCTGTGAAATACATCTGTGCAGCTGTAATGTTTATAATATTTGAAAACCTGACTTTACGAAATATTTTGTATAGAATATACCTCATGCGGATAGTTACTATACACATAGAAACAATTCTGTAAATTAGTGGTAAAAGAGTAGTGTCAGGTTCTGTTTATTTACAAGATGTTTCTGCATGCTAGTAGTCACTGTTTTCAGATAAAATGCTGTGATGTTTTATTTCATGGGGTTTGGCAGATGAAGCCCGAATGGCATTGATGGTCACACTGTGCTGTTGACAATGGTTCTAGTAAATGGGAATAAAGCTTTACATTTTGCAGTAGTAATGATCAAAGTAGCTTTTGATCAGTTACAAACCAATAATGTACCAGTTGAATTCCCTGAGAGAATGTAGAATTTAATTACCCTAGTGTGGCAACTAATGTAGTCACGGAGTCATGTTTAAATGTCACCAATGTCTCTACACACAGAGAGTTGAATTATCAAAGGACAAAGATTGTACTAAAAGAATTTAATGACATAGAGCAGGTTTTGTTCATTCATAGTATTAAGCCTTGATTTCCTTAATCTTGGTTTATTGAATAAAACCTATGATCAGTTTGCACACATTCTTGGTCAAAAGACATCTAATAGTGGCTTGCATTTGCCTATGTCAATCAACCCCCCCCCCCCCACATATATATATATTGCTTGCTTAACATGAGTGGAACCTATTTTAAGTATGTTTTCTTTGGAACTTTCTGATATTTTGCAAATATAGTTGGGTAGAAGAAATTGACAACTTGGCTGCAATTACAAGCTCTGATGTGGTAAATGGTTGCAATTCATGTATTGTGATTACCTCACACAATAGTGATATGGCATTATTTTCTCACATGCAGAACTACAGGTGAAAAGTAATTTATTTTGAAAATTCAGTTGGTTCCACAGTGTAGAGTTGCAGCAAAGGCAATCATTTTACAACACTATTGAGAATATGTCTCGTCTCCAGCTCATGTTATTCAAAACTATATAGATGTAGTTTCAGGAATTTCATCAACTCCTGCTGGATCTTATCAACAGCAGTAGTTATTCTTTCTATTAATAATAAACACTATTTTCTTCATTGAAATGCTTCCTGTTCTCAGTTTTACATTTTCAGTAGAAGATGCACTATACAAATGGTATAGTTTTATTTCAAGGACATAATCATCAATAAAAACACTAATAAAAAGAGTGTAGTTGTTGTGCAGCTATCCAGCACTGAAATATACCTGTTTCAAGAAAATAGTCCTCTGAAAATTAACGGAAAATAATGTATATATCACATAAAACAAACAGCCTGACCCATAGTTTTGTATCAAAGTGAACTGCTAATGCAAAGAAAAGCATTACCAGTGAGTGTTTTCTTTCTTGCTTTTACGGGAGCAAGCAAAAGTAGAAGCATGGTTAAACTTGAGAAAATAATTTTCATGAAAAGTATTTGAGCTATCTACATAATCAAAGGATAAAACTCAAACTATTTCTACATTAGGCAATATCAAACCCCCATATAGAAAAATATGAAGGGAACTAAACAGCACTTAAATAAACCTGTAAAAGGGAATACAGATTGATTCTAGACACGTCAACTCTGAATTGATACTGGCTGAAGCCATCTTTTGCTGCTTCATAGTTGCTTCATAGTTGCCATACACTGTAAGGGGGGGTGGGGTGGGGAGGGAGTCTGAAGACACAACAAGCCTTCCCATGGGAATCAAGATCATCCCAACAGGTAGCAGTTGAAGGAAGGGAGGAGTGACTGGAAGTCTGCCAACTGTTTTAATTGGACAATGTGACTTGGAACAATTGGGGAGGGAAACAATTACTTTTTAATTATGCTATTAGCATGGGAAACTTCAGAGTTGATTTTCACTAGCTGTGCCAATATGATGTATCCAATAAACATGTTCTTTGAGAGACTTACTTGCGTCAGAGTTCTGATTTCTTTGGATGCATTACCTGGAATTACCTGATAACTCTTTTTAAGTGTGTCAGTGTGTCAACAGGTCTACTTTTTTTCCTTGCAATTCCTTTGTAAATCAATTGTAAGCAATGAGTTTACTGATAGTCAAATACATTAGGCATTATTTAGTTAGTTTTTTTAAAAAAATGATTTAATCTTAATTATCTTCATTTTACTAATATTGTGGGTATTTTTTTAATTATCAGTAAAGTTATCTCACAAAAGCATTCCAGATGCTTGAAGTAGTCATTTTCTTCTTTTCTTCTTGGAATAGGCCAGTTTGTCATGTGCAGTTACCTTATCATACAATAGGGCATTATTATTAAGTGGTCTTTATAAGTATATTCATCAACCGGATATTCGGACAGAATCATAAAAGTGAAAAACCTCCATAAAACCTTGTAAGGAAAAGAGATCCCTGAAGTAGTTTCAGTAAAACTAGTAATAAGCATTATGTAGGAATAGGACTGGCAGAATTTAAGGGTAGAGTCAAAAATGGAATCAGCCTAGAGTCACTGTGTAGCTCCTCTTAAATTCCATTGTATTCAGAAAATACAGAATAGGATTACCATATGTAGGCTGCAAAAACCCCCAATGATGACTAGATAACAATGGTGAGTCAAAGGTTCATAGAAGCATGTTGTTGTTTTCTACCACTTGGATATATAGATTTTGCAGCCCATATATGGTACTCTAATACAATACCTTATATACAAAGTGTCCTTCAGTCTATTCTCTCCTATACAGTCTGGTGACATAAATGGAAAAAATATCCATGTTTAAAGCATGTTTGATTGAATATATGTCAAATTGTCCTACCAGATATTTATATTGCAAAAGAAAGGAAGTGCTTTAACAGTTTCACATCTTTAGGAAAACTATATTCAGCCATATTTGTTGGCTGTCCATGTTTTAAAAAGTGGACTTTGAGATTCTGTCTAAGTCTGTGAAACAAAAAAATATTGATATGGAGTATGATTTTATTTCAGAAATGATACAATCAAAGATTGCTTTGCAGTATTGGAGAATAAAATGCATTCTGTTTTGGACAATTATAACTCTTCTTGCATGTTGGAAGCAACCTGTCATCAAAGAAAATAATAAAAATGTATGCCTTCAAACAAGACTTTGTTTGACTTTTAATATGGTGCTGGATTAGTCTTTCATAGCAAGTGAGGATGTGTTCCCCATCTAGGGCCATGAGCTGTCATGTTGTTATATATGACAGTTTCCAGTCAATTATCTCTTGAAATTTGTAAGAAATTCAAACATTTCTTTTTGATATGCATCTACCATAGTTGAACTCTGCCTGGCCCTTGCTTCTCACCATTGCCAATTACAAACACTGATTTATCAAAATGCAAAAATAGCTATAAAGACAGCAGAAGCTGAACCTGATAGTTTGGATTACTGCCATTAAAAAGAAAAAGAGAGAGTTTTCTCTTCCAAATATGAATCTAGCATATGATTGGAATGTAGGTTTATCCTTATACAAATAATAACTATTTCTACTGTTGCAGAAAATGCTTAGAAGTTACATGTCTTCAGTGAGTTTTCTTCAGATATGTAAACAAATGTTTATAGTTTTCTTCACTATATATTTACTGGATAATAAGAAAAAAATATGATTAGGCACATAAGCTGCTGATGGCCTGAATTATAAATGTTATGTACTTACATGCCGTTTCCATAGTGGAAGACAATCAGAGGTGAAATCTAGCCAGTCTGGACTGGTTTGGGCATATCGGTGGCGAACATTTTGAGTAGTTCGGAGAACCAGCAAATACCACCTCTGGCTGGCCCGCACCTGTTCCGCTATTCGCCCTGCCTGCTCGCTTGCTCCACTCTGTCTCACCCTGCCTTATATATCTCACCTTTCCCACACAACCCAATTAATCTCCGTGCCTTGCCTCTGCTCCGAGCCACCCCTCTTTGCTGATCAAAGGTGAGCATGCTCGCCCTTCGCCTCGGGTCGGGGCCCAGGGACATGCCATTCCCTGGCTCTGGACTTGCTTCGGAGCCTTTGCCTAATCGGCTAGGCCGGGTCAGGGAAGTGCAATTCCCCAGCTCCAGCCTTGCTCCGGTCAGAGCCTCCACCCGATCGCCCTTTGCCTATGCTGGGTTGAGGAATGTGCCATTGCCTGGCTCTGGCCTTGCTCCATCCAGAGCCTCCACCCGATCGCCCTTCACCTAGGCCGGGTCGGGAAATGTGCCACTCCCTGGCTCCAGACTTGCTTTGTCCCACTCTGGCATCAAACTATGCCTTCCCAGGCCAAAGCAATTTATTCACCCTGTGGCCTACCATGCTAGGCCGAAGGGCCACAGGGGGCGGCATGGGCACAGGAGGGCCAAAGCGGTTTGGGAACAGACTGGATGGCTCTTCTTATCTTTAAGAAGATCCATCAGGAAAGTGCTGTGGAGATCTTGCAGCCACTTCTTCCATCCCTTTCTGAGCCTCGGTCGCTCATGAAGACACTCTATGTGCTCTCTGGGTTGGGAGCTGCTTCTCTCCATTGCTGCTCCTGTTGGGAGTGCATGTTGTGTAATTTAGCAGCTGTGAGCCACCGCTTTGGGTCCTCTAAATCCCATCCGGAAAGCGCTGCTGCTGAGAGAAACAACATTCAACATGGCTTCTGCTTCTCTGTGCTTCAGTGCTTTCCATATGGGACTTAGAGGAAAGCGGTGGCTCAGAGCTGCTAAATTGCACAAGATGCTCTCCCAGCAAGAACAGCAGCGCCACAGAGAGAAGCAGCCACTGCCCCGGAGAGCAAAGATGGAGTGCAGCAGGCCCTGACAGGCTGCTCAGTCAAGCCTTACCACATGGCTTCAGTCACGTGCATGCACAGAAGCCTTGCTGCATGGCCTCAGCCACACGCATGTGCAGAAGCATGCCCGGTGCTGCCCCACCTTGCCATGAGTGACATTGAGTTGGCCATGGCCAATGTCAACGTTCCATCTAAGCTCCAATAACTCAGTAATCCAAGTAAGAATTTATTAAAGAAACCATGTTGGCACATCTGGGAAAAACCTGAATCTGAAGCCCCAGGTTTTTCCCCACCCAAAACAGAATTACAGAACCACCTTCTTTTGATTCAGCATTTCGGTTTTGGTAAAACTGCCCCTGGTTCCAATTCTATAGCACGGTCCGTATTCCTATGGGGCGGAAGGATGTCACATTTCCCTTCGTTAAAAACCTCAGCAAGCTCACGATACTCTTTGGGGATCCATTGCTCTCCAGGTAAACTTTCTCCGGCCGCTGACGCTGTAACTGTAACCACAGGTATCTTGGGAGGAGGCACCTTCTTTCCTTCTGGTGGAGGGGTGGGCAATAGGCCCAACCATATTATGATTTTCCTGAAACCCTCTTCCCATCGGATTGAAGGCTCCCACTTATCCAACCAGGATAATCCCAATATTACTAGCTCTGACATCTTGGTAGCCACAATAAACCTAATATGTTCCCGATGTTCTCCAATTTCCATTTCAATTAATTTGGTAACTTTTGTTGAGGGGACGCTGCCGATTAATGATCCATCTACTTGTCGAATCTTAATGGGGCTTTTACGCGGTATAGTCTTTAGCCCCAAGCGTTCGACTAGTGGTTCCCCTATTAAGCATTTGGTGCAGCCTGTATCTATTATTGCCTCCAATTCTCCACTCTTTCCTGAATTCAGGGCAGTTAACTTAATTTTTATGGAAAAAAAGGATGAATATCTCCACTCGCCATCAGGTCGTCCTCTCCGTCGCTCACCTCTGGAATCGCAGCCACCAGCTTTGCATCATCCCTTTCCTCATTCAAGGGAGGCGAGTCGCTTTCACTGCATCCAGTGGTTTCTTTTGAGGGATCTTCTTCCAAGCCGTCCCCCCTGATTGACGCACTGGCATGGGGGGGACTAGGCAATCCGCTGCTCGATGTCCTGGCTTGCCAGATCAGAAACAGCTCAGGATCATCCACTGGCATGGATTCCGGGACTCTGGCCCAGTGGGACCCCACCTGGGTGGGGTTTTCTTCGGAACACTTTTCTTAAGCAGTTGCACTTGCAGCATTATTCTCCCCTTCAGATACAGATTTCAATCCATCACACACATGTTTCTGTACCAATCGTGCAATCTCTCTGGTAACCCTCTGACATTGCACAATTTTTTCACTTCAGCATCAATTGCTTCCTTGAAGTAATACAGGACTACACGTTTGGGCCAATCTCTCAGATAGCTCATACCTCTTCTAAAGTCCCACACAAAATATTTCATGGGTCTCCTTTCCTGCTTCAACGTCTTAATCAGTTCTTCATTTTCTTCCTTCAGATCTGCATCATCGAATCTAGTTTGCATTTCCTCCAGAAAATCATCGTAATCATCAAGTTCTGGAGCCCCTTCATGATGAAGCTGGGCCACCCATTCTGCAGCCTCGCCCTCATTCATTCCCTCTGTGATGGTTCTGATTAGCTCTCGGTCATTTTGGAAACAATGATCATTTCCCTCCATAAAAGCTTGCACTCTTGCTACAAATAAGCTAATTTCCCTGGGGTCCCATCATAAGTCACCCGGAATCTCGGTAATTTCCCCCTTGGCTGAGCGGGCGGTTGTCTCCTTGGAGGAGGAGGAATCTCAGGTCTAGCCACTTGTGCCTCCTGCCGAAGAACTTCCGGTCGAGCAGGAATCTCAGAGGGTCTGGGCAGCAGGTCTGGTTGAAATTGTACCCAACTATGCTCCGGTAGTATGCCCATCCCAACTGGAGGGCATCTCGAGGGGGCAGGGGTTCCATCAGCTGCTGCTGTAGCAGAGGAGTCTCACGCCTCCGTCTCTGTCTTCCCCCCTCTTGAAGCTAATTGCTGCCCCAGCGATTCGGGAATCTCACCTTCCAGCATTCCGCAGTAGGGTCCCATCTCTGATCTATCCAGCCGCTCTGCCGGTTGGAACAAAAACTGGGATTCAGACATTCGTGGGTTCTCGGTCCCACTTGCAGCTGTTCAAATTTTTCCAGTACCTCCATCAGAGATTGGCTCCTCTATGGCATCCGGAGTCCCCATTCTCCAGGGCTGGCAGAGGTTACGATCCGCGGTTCTCTCCAAGCCAGATCATCCACACACTTCCGAGTTACCTTCTGCTGAACTGGGTCCTTCCTTCTGGCTCCGGCAGCTCGCTCAACTTCAGCCACTTTCATTTCTCTATCCAATTTTTCCGGAAGAGGCTGTAGAATCTCCTCCAGAGGTTGGTCAGATGGGAGGGCCGATGCCTCGTCAAGCAGAGATTTTTCCTTCATCTTCCCCAAGTCTTTACTATCACCCATGTCCGGGACGATAGACAGAGCTCTGGAGCCCGAACAACCAGTGTTTAAATTTAGATTCCACCACTGAGGACAATGATAAAAAAGATGCAATATAGAAAATATTAATCGGATGTGACATTTTGTATATGAAATCATTAAAAATGTAATTCTGTGCAAGTTAATACAATAAAATAGAATGCTAATGCTAATTATTAATACTAATAAATATTGCTAAACCTCTGACTTCCCATGACTCAGAAACAACTTGTGAATAAATGAGTATATTCAAACAATGATGATACATTTGAACCATGCCGGTAGGAAAGAGTTGGAGTTGGAATAGGAAAACATAGGAATAAAAATAATACACTTTAAAAAAAAATCACTGAAATTGATTTCTTCTTTTATAAATACATGTTTATATGAAGAATATGGCTTGGTTCTTTTCTGGACCTAGTTTCTATGTGTCAAATTTTATTTCATGATGATAGTTTTTTTATTGTTATTATAGTTTGTCTCATAGTGAGCCAGATATTTAGATTCTATTTGATATTTTTATTCCCCCATTGAGTCCTTCCATGACGTAGGTAGATACTATTTGATGGTGTTAGATATTGTCACAAAATGTATGTTGTTCCAATTAAAGCTGCTTTTTGTAATTGACTGATTTGATTTGTCAGTGGTATTCAAATCGTTCTCTAGATTTTGGGATTGCACTATTTGGGAGTGCCTATTCCTATTGGTACTACCTTTGCTTTCTTTTGCAACAATCATTTTATTTCTGTTTACAGGTTTTTTTAGTTTGTGATTTTCTTGAGTTCTTTCTCTTTTATTCTTCTGTCTCAAGATACTGCCACATCCATTATCCAGAAGATTTTTTTGTCTTTCTTATTGACAACCGTTAAGTCTGGGATGTTATATGGCCAGTCCTTTATCTGCCTTGAATTCTAAATTCCCAGAGCACTTCAGCTTCTTCATTTCATTATTATGAGTCATTGCACCAAATGTTCCAGCTGGATTTGGCATTTTTGTCCACTTATCAAGTCCTTCCCAAGTAACTGAGATAGGTAGATGTTGGTGTTTGATGGCATTAAAGATATGTACATTGCAAAAATAGTGGCTGGCTTTAAACTGTTTTATGACCAGTCCTTTTAGCAATTGATTACTTCTTAGATTTTCTTGTGAATGACACTGGGTATATTTTGGAATCTAATCAAATCTGTGTACAGATAATGAGGACAAAACACAGGCAATATTGCACAAGAACTGTTCAACAATGCTATTGCACAAGAACTGTTCAACAATGCTCTAGACAATAGTCTAAAAATTTTTCTAACAACTAACATATGCTCACTGGCAAAATTTCTCTGCAAAAAAACTACCTGTTAAGATAAAAACAAAAACAAAACCATTGGTAATCACTGTCCTGAAGAACTGTCTAAAGCAATTGGTTATTGATCATCTAGCAGACATCTTGTTATTATCAGGTAAGGGAATTCAAATAACTGAATATTATTTCAGAGCAGTTCCTTTCTTATTTAGAGTAAACAATTTGAACTGATAATGTGTCGTATAGGATTCTACTGACATTTTCTTCTGCGTTTTTTACCACTTATGCTCAATTTAAGAAAAAAAAAGTCAAATTGAGTCCAAAACTTCTGTTTTCTGTGAATTCCCCATGTATTGAATGCTTCAGCAGTGTCTTATATAGCCCTTTTTGCCATATAATTGTCTCACCAAATAACGGTGGCTATATGAGTTCTATGATTCAATTTATTTTCCAGGAAAAACATAATGATTCTAGGATATTTCCAAATCACAAATATGTATGAATGCTAATGTGTTTCGGTGATTAAGATGTTATGGTGCTGTATACGAGAAATAAGAGACCCAAATTCTTATCCTCTCTTAGGCATGAAAATTGAGTGGATGATTGTGGGTCAGTCACTGTCTATTAGCACTGACTGGAAAAGTTGAAAAACATTCTACAATGGACAGCAGGGCACTGTGGCTCACAGCCTTCTTGAATAGGCATTTACCCTTTATTGGACTGGTTAACAACAACAATAACAATAATAATAACAACAACTTGATAAGTGGATAAAATGTCAAACATCCAACTGACTGTGATATGAATCTTACAAAAACACCACACACAGAGTGATATACGTATACATCCATGCATGAATGTATTTTTTTTTGCTTTATTAGTAATTTTCTGTATAAATGCCATACCTTATCACAAGAAGAATTAATGGATTTTTTTTATCATGGTTATATTTATTCAGATGACCCTTAGGCTCAGTCAAAGCAATTTATTGAGCCACCACATGAGCAAAGCTACTGTCATTAATACAATGGTATCTTTGTTCAATTAATTTTTCCTCTGGGCAAAGCAATGCAAGAATTATAAAAACACTGTATTCTCAAAAATTATGAAAGAAGCTAAGTTTAGCTGCCAATTTTAAACAGTTTTATAATTTTTTCCCCACAGCTTTTCTCTTTGACAAACATCAAAAAGTATAGTCTTGAGAGAAGATTATTAGAAGAAAAACAGACATATACAGTAGTTGGTCTGTTTTTGACATTTTTCTGGCTTTCCACTCCAAACAGCTTTGAGAGACATACAGCAAAAATAAGGATTAAATATAACTAGAAACAGAAAACATTAGCAACCATAATGGCATATCTAGCAAGAAAATATTTCAAACTTAATATCCCCCAAATGCATCCTCCCAAGCTAAGTTTTCACTTCTCTGCAGAGACTTATCAGATGAATACTGGTCTGCACATAAAGGATGAGATATTCTACATGAAAAGTACTGTTAGTGAGAAGTCCCTAGTACATAAGCCCTGCAGATAGAACTCCTTAAAGATAGTATTTTCAACAAAAATATTACACAATACTATAAATACTACACAAATCTTACAGAACATACAGACTTATTTTAAAGCAAATGGTCCTCAAAATAATCAAGTCCTGAGCCATGCAAGCCTCTAAATCTAAATAACCAGAAGCTTGAATTGAAAGCATGTGGAGCCCCAGTGGAATACATAGGGAAATCAGATGTACCCATAATTCCCAGATTTCTAAGAAATTAACCATTTTAATCTTTTAAATAATTTTCAAGGGAAGCATAATTGAAATAGTCCAGTAATTAGCTGATGGTCATGAATGCTTCTTGCTTTATAAAAGTGCACAGTTGATTCACAAAGATGCAGTTGTGCAAAGATTTCCCAGGTCACACACTCTCCATTTGTTAATTAAAAAACAACCACAGGTCCAGAAAAACCAGAAAATCTAAATTTAATATTCAATTTCTAACAAAACCAAACCAAAATAAGCTTAACACTATATCCTTCAATGTTCTGGAATATAAGTGGGCAATTCCTTAATTACAAATGCAAATGGCTGCCAAGAGCTATGCTTCTGCATAAGAAAAATACTTTCATCTGGGTTTAAAAGCTAAGCACTTCTGAGCAAAATGGATTTCAATACACACACACACACACACACACACACAGAGAGAGAGAGGGGGGGTGACTAAATATATATAATTTAAAAAGAAGATAGAAATAATACAGACTTATATAAAATAAGAAAAGAGAAAAAAAGAAAGCAAAAAGTGCAAGGAAAAATAGTTAAACAAAAATTGAAACTTAAAAAAAAGTTGCTAAAAAGTGGTTTCTAATATTCTTCAAAGTAGTTATAAGTACAATTATATTTTAAATTCTCCCTCTCAAGTTATATAACAATACTTTCTTTCTATAACCTATTCTGTTTAATCATCAAAGTCATAAATCACAAGTTTATTTAAAAAAAAATATGTAAAAAATTCAGAATAGGTTTTCAGTTCTCAATAAATGTAAGTAATGTCTTTCTCTAATTAATGTTTATCCATCTCAGCAAGAATTGTCAATTTTACCAACCATTCCTTCATAGTGGATAATGTCAAATACATGTATGCGTTCTCCTGTTGAAACCTACGGTACTTAACGCATTTACTGTAATCTCCTTCATTCCAATCCAGAAAAATGGTCTATAAATTATCAGGCTATAGACAGATAAAAAAGTTTCTTCACTTTGATAACTTAATGAACTGCAATTATGCTGTTACTCATTTTATTGTAACTTGTAGTGTACTTTTCTATTCATGGATGATAAGGTGGCTAAGAACAATCAAATAACAGTAAAAACTGTGTGAGAAATAAATTAAGTAGTATAATAAACTAATTACAAAAAGAGTTGTTAATTGAAGCCTGTTGTATTAAAAATTAGAAACTGATCAATTGATATGACAAACATAGGATTAAAATGAAATTTTCTCTTGGAAAGGAAATGTAATACCGTCTCTGGCCAGAAAAAAAAAGGCCATAGCTAAAGAACTTGAATGCACAAGAAACTTAACCCATTCTAAGTATTAAAGCTTGAATATGTGCATTAAATGTTATTTGCTTACATAGAATTTATACAAATATCATAATATTCCAAGTAAAATTGATATTTCACTTTAGGTGCACCTTTTTATCGTGTTGCTTCTATCTATGATGTAACATGATTATACAGCTTTCAGTTTATGTCTGTAGTTCATAACATTATGACTAAATGACATGCTCATCTATTAATAAAAATACTGTTCCCAAAAATTCAACCAGAGAATTATGAAACTCAGTTTCTGTAGTTCAGCATTATTTTTGAAATTCAAATCAATAAATAACAGCCTTAATAGCTGTCACTGCAATATGGATCACCATGGCCAAAAATGATGAGAGATTGAGAACAAATGAAAAATATCTCTGTTTGAAAGATGTTTCAGTCATTTTCATTCAATATAAGGAAGATAAGAAATTATTTTCTTATCTTTTTTAAAATAAAAAAATATAGAAATATAGAAATAGCCCTTGATTTTCCCACACTTAAAAACAAAAAAAACAAACCATCAAGGATTTTATCATGAAGGAAATTACAACTGATTTTTTTTAAGTTATCAGAATAAGTTTGGAATTATCCTGAAACAGAAACAGAGGAAAAGGAAAGCAACTTTTTACAATGCTCTTAAATTAAATGGATTCAGGTATTCTGTTGCCACAAATTAACAAAGTGGAAATTCCATTTATTCCTATGACTTATAGCATCTTTTCGCATCACTGAGCCACTGTTGAGGCAGTATAAGGCCTGTCTTCATTAATATTACATTGGAACAATGGTGGTTGGATAATTCCAGAAGATGGTATAAGTAACTAGCAGAGCTCCTGCCAAAAATGCATTTGTACTTCAGATTAAAAATAGCTATAATCTTAATGAACTAAAGATAGGCAAAAGCTTGTCATCATAAATCCAGTACTGAGAAAGGCTATTATGTCTGAGTATGAAAAATAATTTAAGCTAAATAGAAATAGTCTAGTTGTATTTATTAATTACAGAGTGCAATCCTTTAAGATATCTTTTTTTTCCCCTTAAGATATTTTTTTCAGTTCATGTTTTTTCCCACACAACTCAATGAAATTACTTTTTTATTGCTCACTTGATTATTGTGTTCATGAAAACACTGTTTGATATAAACCTACAATTATTTAAATTTCTGGGTCCAGATGTTTTTCAAGAAAATCTCACTATGGCATAATTTAGTGGAGCAAAGATCTTGTAAGATAAATTTTTACCCTGGACCCAGCTGTGTATAATATTTTTGTTAAGTTTTATAAGCCATCAGAAGTAATGTTTGAGCTGGAGATAACTAGAAAAAATCTTCCAAGCACCTTTCTACTATCTCAGGCTTTAGCAACTAAGTACTACTCAAAAGAAAGTCTGGGATTAGATAGTATTTTCTTCATCAGCCTCAGCAATTTTTAGCACAATGCTACCTTAAAACAACTCCATAGAATTAGGGGGAACCCTTTGATAATTATTTTTCTCCTTCTTAATGAGGTGACTTCAGTTGGTGGGAGTGGATGAGAATTCTGCCCAGAGTAATCTTCTCTGAAGAAAACACACAACCTCAGTCTCTCCAAATTTTTTAAACAGCAACTTGAAAATGCTGAGAAATGTAATCTGTTAGCGGGCGGTGGGGGGGATGATTATACAACCACCAGCTAGAGAAGAGCCAGTTTGGTGCAGTGGTTAAGACACTACGTTAGAAATCAAAAGACCATGAGGTTCTAGTTCCACTTTAAGCACAAATTCAGTTGGATAATTTTGGGATAGTCATGCTCTTTCAGCCCCAGGAAGGAAGCAACAAGAAACCTGTGGGAGATTTTTCCTGGCAATCTCCAGGAGTTAACACCCATTTGGAGGCACCACACAAACAAAACAACAAAACAAAGAATAATTATACACATCATCCCCAGGTCAAAAAGCAATGTGATAGAAATGGTGGGTATGGAAAGGGAGAAACAAGCAGACTGAATCCCTTCAAAGTAGAGTGACTTTGGGTTTGTGGGTAAAAATGGTTGCAAGAAAGTATCATCTTTTACTTTGAACAGAACTACAGTCCACATTTCGTTGTAATACTGGAAGCCACTCAGAGTTGTTTGCTATGAGATGGGTGGCAAATAAATTCAATCAAATTGAGGGTAAGTCATAGCTCCTGCTATAAGCAGATAGCAGTTGCTCAGCAGGAAAGAATTGTGACCAGGAGATGTTTTATTCAGTCACATTTTATATGCCAATTCCTTGATTTGGCAATGCTGTTCAGAGTCACTGTCTTGGACACCTTTGGCTTGGTTTATTCTAATGTTCTCTATATGGACTGCTCTTGGAAAGCCTTCAGAAGTTATAGCTGGTAAAAACTGCAGTGCATTGACAATGATGTATGTATGTATACTAATATCCTTAGAAATAACTTAGTTGCTAGTTAGCATAGAATGTGCAGTTCAGGCTGCTGGTTGTTACCTTTAAGGTCTCAAATGGTTCCTGAATGCCTTATATGGGCAACTTCCTTTTTCCTTAATATTTGTTTGTGCAATCATATCTAATATAGTCAACATCGCCAGGACTTGAATTTGTAAGAATTTGATGAAGTCTTGGAAATGGGCACATTATATTTCTGTTCCTGGAATTTCTTCCCCACAGAGGTTGTTCTGTTCCTTCCCTTTGGGGTTTCAAACAATCAATTAAGATGTTATTATTCTATCAAGTGCAATATGAGGGCATGCGGTTATTAAAGATTTGTAGCTGACAGTCACATAGTGTCAGAATGCACAGTGTGACTAGGTGAGACAACCCAGGGGCAAATACAGCGCACAGATTTGTATTTACATATAATGGTTTTTATCCCTAACAGCATATATACATACAAGTACTTTGATACAGGCAAACAGGGTCTCAGTTTCAGCAATCAGTAACCAGTTACGCCACAGAAGCACACATGGAGAGAAAGACAAGCCCTCACAAGGTCTCCCTATATTACAGCCTCTTAAAGTGGTAGCAGCCAAATAACCCTGCTGACTCATTGCTACTGTTGCATCATCATTATAACATTACAGTATTACAGCATTACAACCTTACAGCAGATGGTCAGCTGTTAAATTATCATTACCCTGACACCCTTAAATCTACTTCCTTCCACCCTTTCAGGTCAAAAGTCTGTTTGCTGTTTTTTTCCCAGCCCCGAGAGTCAGAAATCTCTCTTTAATGTTTTCATTATGGTTTCATCTAATCTGGAAATTGTTGATTTCTCTTTACTAGCTTCAATCTTTATACGTCCACACAAACTGACATATAAATCATAGTTTACAGAACAATACCAGATATTTTACTTAGCCTGCCCTGGCATAAATTACGGCTGGGTTCACATAACAATCTAAGTTGTAATGCAGCTTGTTTTAGTGCCTTCTGTGAATCTTCCTGTCAAGATTTATAAAACATATAATCCATTTCAGTGTGCCGTAGAGAGAGACCCAGCCAACTATCATTTAGTCAGTAAACCAGAAGTAAGGAATTCATCATTTTTCAAACTTGGCAGCTGTCAGATGTGTGGACTTCGATTCCCAGAATTCCCCAACTAGAGTGGTGTATACACGAGTACAGCTAGAGATTTAGGACTTTTTTTTCTCTAAAGAAGCTTCAAGCCATTCTTCTCTTTATTTGTATTTGTTTATCCTCCTTATAAAAGCCTAAGGCAGTACACGCAGTAACTGAAAGCATGGTGCTTAGAAAGCTGCACTGCTGAAGTTCTGCACATAAAAATTAACAAAAATAAGTATTTTAAGATGTTTCTTTGTTTCTGCCAATTAAAGCTTAACTGCCTCAGAAAGTCAACATAACACTGCAAGGCTGAGAAACTATCTTGCCTATAACAGTGAAAAGTTATTTATAATGGCCAAATGTCAGAAAACATGATGTAGCCATTGAGCTGCTGCGCCCAAAACAAAGACCTGACAGTACACAGACTGCATCTGTTTTACTTTTTTGTTATTCCTTCTCTGCTCCAGAGGAGGGATTATATTATTTGTTATACAGCTTTTGTACAACTCCAAAGTTTTCTTTCTCCTATCCTCCCCCAAACTCCACAATACACATGCTCTTAATTATTTTATTATACACACATGTTCATACAGCAAGTATAGCCAATAGTTATGTGAGCTGAATTTGCAGTACTGTAATTCTGTAAATCAAAATGATTGTTCAGTAATAGATAGGCATCAGGTTTGAGGATATGTGGAATTACTTAATAATGAAGCTCAAGCCACAAAGCAGGGGAAGAAGATCAGGTAAGAAAATTATAGAGGGCTAAATGACTCATTGTAAGATAAACCTCAAATTAGCTGCAGTTTAAATTGAAACATGTCTTTCATTACTAAATAAAAGAAACAGATGGGATAATTCACTCTAGTAATGACTCTGTTCAGCAGAAATGAGCGCTAGGACAAATAATTCTGAAATTGTTCAGGCTATAGGAAAAAATAATTTGCTTTTTGAATATTTTGACAGTAACAAACTAAGCCTAGATAAGTACTGTACAGGTAGTCCTTGACTTATGTCCATAATTGAACCAAACATTTATGTTGCTCAGCGCCAACAGTTAAGTGAATTTTGTCCTATTTTACAATCTTTCTTGTTCATTTAACAGTTGTTAAATGAATCACTGCAGTTGTTAAGTTAGTAACATGGTTGTTAAGTGAACCTTGCTGCCCCAATGACTTTACTTGTCAGAAGGTTAAAAAACCCCGGGACACTGCAACCGTCATAAATGAGTCAGTTGCCAAGCGTCTGAATTTTGATCACGTGACCATGGGGATGCTGCAACAGTTGTAAGTGTGAAAAAACGGTCATAAATCACTTTTTTCAATGCCATTGTAACTTTGAGCGTCACTAAATGAACTGTGGTAGGCCAAAGTCTAATTCTATTCAAAAATAAGGCCAGTACTTAGTGACATAAAATAATTAGCAACAAAAAAGGAATAAACAGGGGAGAGATGACTGGGAAGCTGATGGGTAGCACCCAGTGTCAAACTGACACACATGACACATTTCACAAAACATTCATTCAAGCAAAGGAAGATAGATGGAAGAATCATATTTTCTCATTTTTTAAAAATGGTCTTTAAGGATCTGGATCTTCACAAATAACAAGGATATTTATTGTGTCCATAAACTGTAACTTGGAAAGACTTTTGCTATCTTCCTTGGAAATACATCTAAATTAGTTATCTAGCCTGATAAATAATAATCCTGATTTCAATGGCAAATCCCCAAAGATCATACGATTGCCTTCACATAACACACACAGTGGTTTACTGAACCCAATTAACCCAATTTTCTTGGTTGTCCCAACCCATTTGACTACTGATCACATGGATTGCGTTTACACACAGCATTCATTTGATTCAGGGTACCATAAACACAGTTGAAAAGTATTGCATATAAACAAAGCATAGGTTACATCTTGGAATATTTGGGTTGTGTTTTTTTTTGTATATTTAATATTACTAGAAAGCAGATGCAGAAAATTCCTTGCATTTCTTAAAAAGTAGCGAAAGAAGAAAAGATTTGTAGCTCAGGGTTGAGCATTAAGTTCTGCTCAGCTCTTACAACCTTCGCACGTTTTCCTAATCACAAGCAGGCTTGCCTTGTTTGGTCACGCCGGGTAGTGTAATTCGCTTTTCTGCACACTACACTTTTAGGGACAGTCCCGACCTCCTTGCAATCCAATACGACTCTCCTCACTTCTCACGTTCCCAAAGAGGAGCAAAACGCGCAGGCAACCACTTTCATATTAAGACAAACACACTCCTGGAAGGAGCGCAAGTTAACCGGCGGCTCCTAAGCAAGCCTAGCCAACCCCCGCTCCCTAAAGCTGGGAGGAGAAAAAGGGCGCAGCTGTGCAGAGCGCCCGAGCCCAGTTTGTCTCACTTGGGCAGGCACGTGTGGACACAAGTCCGCGAGTTCGAGGCTTCCCCTTTCCCCTCCTCAGCCGCCGCCTCACCTTTTGCTGAGGGGCCGGACTCGCACAGCTACTTTGACGTTCGCCATGACCTCTCGGACGCTGGGGAAAAACGGCGCCGCTTTGGCCGTCCGAGCCCCGGCTCCACATCACCCCGCTTGCTCCTCAGCTGCTGTTCAAGCGCTCCACGAAGAGCAGCCCCAGCGGCGAGGGAAGCAGCGCCGCCGCCCGACCCCGCCCGGCCGTTCTTGGGGGGACGAAGGGAGGGAAAGGCCTGCCCGCTTGGCAAGAGGAAATGGGGAGGGGCGCCTTGGGCTGCTTGCGCCACAGGCTCTCTTCGGCTCCGGCTCCTTTCGGAGGAGCCACAAAGTGGCCCGTTTCAAGCGCTGAAACCGAAGAGGAAACTCTGGGGCGGTTTTACCCGGAGCGGAATGTCTGCAGTTTGGGACTGCTGATCTCACGATCCACCCTGGAAAAGGAACAAAACGACACATTGTAAGCCTGATTTCGCCGTGTCTGGGATCACTCAAAGGATACTCCAAAGACAGAACCGCGTTGCGGCTACAACACGATCGCTTTATGCGTGTGTCGACTCGGACAAGCAGTTGACCGATATAATAACAAAGGGGGATGGACAAGCAGTTGACCGGGTCGTTTGGGCAACCAAGTAGGAAATCCCTTGGCTTGTGTTCGGTTTACAAAAACTTCTAAAGGACTGCGAGCATACAGCTTGTCCTTGACTTACAACAGTTCATGTAGTGACTGTTCAAAGTTGCAAGGGCACTGAATAAAGTCACTTATGACCATTTTTCACACTTACAATCTTTGTAGCATCTCTGTGCTGCTGTGATCAAAATTCAGATGCTTGGCAACTAGTTCATACTTATGACCTGGCTGTGTCCCAGGGTCACATGATCCCCTTTTACAACTTTTTGACAAGCAAAATCAATGGGGAAACCCAATTCGCTTTAACAGCCGTGTTACTAACTTATCAACTGCAGTGGTTCACTTAACAACTGTGGCAAGATATCTCGTAAAATGAGGCAAAGTTCACTTAGCAAATGTTGCACTTAACAGAAATGTTGGGCTCTATTGTCATAAGTGGAGGACTACCTGTATACAGTTTGCCTTGCTATCAGATCAAATACCAGAGACATAGCCAACTTGTAAGGATGTGAGCAAGCATCAGTTTGCGTAGCTCGCAGTTATGAGGTTTGCTGGGTTTGGGCACGGAAATACGATTCAACAATACATTAACATTTAGCTCTCTTGTTTGACTTAGTATGAAAAACTAAGTTAAAATCATAACTGATAATGTACCTTCAAATTTATTGCATCTACAATATTAATGAGTAGGTCTATTTTTTTTGAACATCCACTAAGGTGCTCAATAAACCTAATTTTGTTTGCCTTTTAAGTAGACAATATATCTGAGGATTGCATGGGATGTTTCTCACTCTTATAAAAGACTTGCCCTCTTTCCCTAATCTGTTTTATTGCTATAAATAGTCCTAAATTAAGGACCATTTGTTAAGTGAAGGTTCAGTGTTAAGGATGGTGTGGAATGAATTGTACTGATGTGATCAAAATTGAGATGCTTGGCTGCAGCAGAAAGAAAAAAAACTGGTGAAGATCATTTATGGAGGGCAGTGGCATCAGAGTGCAGGAAGTCAAATTGAGAGATGAGGGATGGAGATTGGCAGGTAGAGGTTCTCCTGGTTAGGAGAGCCTTTGCACAATGTTGTGTAATGCACCAGTTACTTCCTTTACTGGATTGGAAGTTCCTGCACTCAAGGCCAGGACATCTCACACTTGGACTATTGCAATGTGCTCTATATGGGGCTAGCCTTGAGTATTTAGAAGCATTAGTTGGCACAAATGCAGTTCTATGGACATGCATTCTGGGTGGCCCATTACTATTCCACAAGCACTGGTTATGAGTTTCCTTCTGAGTCCAATTCAAGGAGTTTGTTCTGAATCTTTAAAGCCCTTCATGGAATAGGTCCAGGTTAGGTGAGGAATCATCTCGCCCTGATGGGATTAGCCCATTTTACCCATGCTGGCAGAAGAGGCATGATGCAGACACCTTGTTGGTCAAGGAATTCCAGCTGGTACGACCCAAGAGAAGACCCTTTTCTCCTGGGACTTCTGCCCTTTGAACCCTCATGACCATCCATCCCCCTCCCCAGTTGAGATACACAGCGACCCTTTTGGCCTTCCAAAATGGCATGAAGACCTGGTTTTGCCAACTAGCCTGGGCACTAGTGGGGGGCTGGCATCTTGGAGATAGTTAATGGACTATGATAAGACCCCACCTCCTCCCCATGTACATCTTGCTCCCTTTAATATTTTATACTGATGTTTTATTGAGTGTAAGTCACATAGTCGCCTTTAGCAGAGATGGGTGGCATATAAGTTTGATAGACAGACCGACTGATTGACCGATTTGGTCAGGTTAGCATTCAGGGTCCCTGAAGGAAGATTTCATTTAATTGACAAGATATAGCCATTAGGACCAATAACTGTTTCTAACTGATCTGGAATTCAAAAACAGGCCAAATCTTCAAAAAATAAAGGGGTGGGAGACAGTGGGTAAATACTTCACACCTTCCTATATTTGTTAGAAGATGCCAAGAACACTTTGCACTATGAAATTATTTTGATACTCCATCTGTTATGATAATTTAACTGGAGATAATTGTTCTTTTTAAAATGATTGTGAAAGTTTGATTTGCTATTATTTTACAATCTGCTGTTAATATCAAGTTGCATAGATTTGATTTATTTAAAACTATTCAGTAAGTAGTCTAAAGTTCAAATGAAAGCAGCAGAAATCCAAAGTAAGCATTCCACATGGTAGCCAACTTTGACAGTTAATAATATCAAAAACAATGTTATATTTAATAAAAAGAAGTTCTTTGCATCCTATTCAGGCTGCTACAAACACAACAGAAACCGAAAGTACAATACATTTTTACATAAGAGTATATGATAGCCAAGAATCACACCTAAAACAAAGCCTTGTTTTAGTGCTATACAATATAAACTCTGCCCCCTAGTGATACATATCAGTATTCCAACAGAAAGGATTTCTGACTGCATATTGCTGTTGCAGCCCATTATTCATGGTTTTCTGTTATTAATTATTGCGAGTCCAGTCAATGTCATTCATGGTTTGCTCAGGGAATACAAAACAGTACTTTTTTTGATCACTAATACTTAAGGAAACTGTTTAAACACCTCCATTATATTTAACTCTTAAAATAAAGCTGCTTTCAAATTCAACATAATTCCTGGTGACTTCACAAATACATCTTTGTAATTTTCTTTAAAAGAATACAGTTCAATCTTTTCAAGAAGCTATGTTTATGTTAACTAATAATTTAGTTAGGGAAAATTCAATACTTGTAAATTAAATTGTATTTAGGATTTAGGGTTGAAATCCCAAACATGAGGATATGAATGCCATTGAATTTCAGCATAGAAATCTATTTAGTCACCAGAAATCAAACTGAAAGATGTTAACATTTTACTACTACTTGGGTTAGTACTGTACTTGGATAATAGACTATCAACATACCAGCACTATAAATTAGATTGGAAAGATGAAAACTTGTCCCAGAAAAGAGTGGCAACCCACTTCCATATGATTCCATACAACAAACAATAGTTTTACAATTATTAAATAAATCAGTCTCTGGATTCACACAATGCTAATCAAAATAAGGTCAGCTATCTGCCTGATATGGTTTAATTTGGATTCCTGGGCAAAACAGTGAGTCAGATCAATG
The DNA here is from genome assembly GCA_032468155.1 of Oxyrhabdium leporinum. Classification (NCBI taxonomy): domain Eukaryota; kingdom Metazoa; phylum Chordata; class Lepidosauria; order Squamata; family Cyclocoridae; genus Oxyrhabdium; species Oxyrhabdium leporinum. The sequence continues at coordinate 97,379 of JANHFL010003277.1, forward strand.
ACCTACTGGCTTTTTCCAATTATCTGGATGTCTAGGCTGAGAGGAAACGCTTAACATATTCTCAAATTGTCTGTCACTGCTTACATTTACTAAAGCAGTATTTTCTTATGAAGTATAAAAATGAAGATTCTTGAAAATACCCAAGATAACAAACAAATGGCTCATCAAACAAACCCAGAGTTCTCACTTGAGGCACAAATGATGGCTGAAAGTTTGGACACTTTATGCAAAGATCTACGGTGGCTCTTTGGAGAAGGATACAATGCTGGGAAAAGGTGGGGGGGGGGGGAAAGAGAAGAGAATGACCAGCAGCAAGGCGGATGGACTCAGTTACAGGGGTGATGAGTACAGTAGCACCAGCTGCATATAGCTCTTTAAGCACTGTGACTTTTTGTCAGAAAAACAGCTGATATATTTAGTTTCTGAAAACCAAATATATTACAAGTGCCGATTTCTAAAAATCTCAGATAGTGGCTGTTGCAGACTTTATAATAAACAATACAGCTTTCAAATAAAAAAACAACAACACAGTATAAGCAGAAAGAAAAATGCACGGTAGCAAGTGACATTTTCACTTACAAGCTTACATTTTGAACTGTTATTGACAGACATGTGGATCAAATAAGCATGAACCCAAAGTTAGCTTTTAAAATTTGGTTTAGTTGCTTGGTATAAATAACATACATACCTAAAAGATATGTTATTGAAGTCAGTGTCATTACAACCTTTCATTAAAACATTCCTCAGGCACTCAAGAGAAATTCTCAGTAATTTAACATCACCAGTTTCCATACAACACTACTTCCATATATAAATTTCATTTCAGAATCCAGATGCAAATGGTTACAAATCTGAAAGCAAGAATAAAATGCATGTGTATTTTATTAATCCCACAAAATTGTTAGCTAGCCTTGGAATGGAAAAAGACAAAAATACATGTATTATCGTATACTTTTGAAAAAAGAATCTAATCCACCAATCAGCTGCGTATTCTCAAAGATTCCTTTTTGTTTCTCTCTCCACTCCAAGATTTTTTCTGCCAGTTCTTCTGTCTCTGTTACCAATAAGTCCATCTTTGCTAATGCACTCCTCTGTAATATAATATGAAAATAAGTATTTCAGTAGTATTTGGCAAGATTTCAATATTTTGAAAGCTAAAAAAAGCTCAAAGCCAATGTAATTTATATGCTAGTTTATTCCATATACTGTTTGAAAATAAGAAAAGTAATAAAACAAATAATATCTTTTCATTTCAGGAGGAAGTATAGTATGAAATGAAGTACTGCAGCAATTTGCATTTTCCCCAAAGCATTTCCCATGTTTTTTCAGGTTACAGATCCATTGTGTAGTAGACTTGTACTATATTTCTAGATTAAGAAATAAAGATGTTCTTAGTACTACCCAAAACGCTGAAATTATAAATTGTCCTTAGGGGAAAGAAAGAATATTAGCGAAATGTTAAAATATTACCTACTTACCATATTTCTAATGTTTTCAGGTATTTCAGGGATGTTTCTTATAGTAAGTAAGTGGGTTTCTAATTTTTCAATAAAAGCTACTGCCAGTGCCAGCAATTCCACCACATCTCTACAGTACAAGAAGCAAAGATACATTAGTCCATATTCAGTTTGAGAAGTTTTAAGAATTTTTGGGTTTTATTTCTAAATTCTCGCCTATTTAAAAATGAATTTAAAGCTATACCAACTTTCTATAAACATTGTCAAACCTGAAATATACCCCAATCAAGACTGAACATCCTATTTTTGCCAAGAAAATCAATATCTAATAGTCTAAAACATTAGGAGAAAATAAAAAAAGTTTTTATTTCTAATTTTCCAACTAATATTTCTTAAAAATCATACCAGGGTATTAATATAAAACCTTAAAAATAATGCTAAATAGCAAAACCTAAGTTAAACTATTTTAAAAGAGATAAAATAGTTCTATAAATAAGTAAAAATGTGAATAACTAAGTATTCACATACCCCTTTCAAATGTAGAGAGAAGACTGTCAAGCTTCTCAAGGAAAGATCCTCCCCATTACACCTTCAACAGGGATGGGTCAGAGTTGGGCCTCTAAGGCAGATCTCAAAATAGAAGAGGGTTGATATAGGCTCAGTAATGGTTTAAAGTAATGTGCCCAGACTATTTAGAGCTGTAAAAGTGAATACCAACCATATAAGGTGAGCCATGAAATAAATAAACAGCACAATAAATACAAGGATATGATGCAGTCCAATGATCTTTTTGATGTGCTAGTAGACTATTTTCATACGACGTATTTTATTAAATGGGAAATTGGCTAAATACATCCAGCACAACCGTAAAATGTAGCTGACAGAACCTATCTTCTGACTTTAAAAATAAAATAAGCCTTTGGGTTCCTCTCATTCAGGACCTAAGATAAAATGTGTGTTTTACAAATACCAGCAGATTGTCACTGTACCTGACTGCTAGAAGAATGCCATTACTATTCCCCCATACAAAGGGAAAGGTAGCAAGAATGAACACAAATTTTACAGGGAAATGTGTTTGGCAGAAATGTTAAGAATGCTAGGGTGGGCTGGGTAGTGGATAGAATGCAGCCAATTCCAAGCAATGAAAGGATGTTGAAAGAAGCAAAAACAACTGGGCATACAAGTGTGCTTCTGCCCACTTTTGTCAGCCCCAAACTCTACTGGACTCTCATAGATTTCACCAATAATAAATATTAAGTAAACATACAAAATTAAGAAGTTTGATACCTGTGGAAGGCAGCTTCTATAGGCAGATTTTCTCGACACAGTGGTTTAACTAGCCTTTGCCTCAGAGTTCTTTTATCCTTTAGCACTGCATCCAGGTGCCTGTTCATTGCTTGTAAAGCCTGGCACTTCTGAGCTATGAAAAAGAAAATGTCAAAGTAAAACTGGCTGGTGCATTAATGTAAATCAGGGTTACAGAACATTTGGAGAAAAACCACCTTATCATAGTCTTCCCAATATAAATTCTGGCACATTGTCAGGAGACACCTGGATTAATTAAAAAGCAAGTAATAGCAGAGAAAGAGAAAAGAGGAGGGAAAAGGATTTATACAATAGTCCAGGGAGTACTAGGCTTGCCTGGCAACTGCTAAACATCTAATTAGTACATTCTAATGTTACTCTGGATTTATAGTTCAATTTCTGAATGTATACTATCCCAAAATTCTTACAGTTAAGTATGACAGAACACACTGGGATTATATTCAACTTTATAAAAGGACATTTTCCCATATGACTGTCCCTTTTTCTTCTTTGCAACTCTTTGCAAACGATTAGTGACATCCTCACAAATTGATCCTTATGGTACAGAGGAGTGTATTTTAATCCCATATCCTGTATTATTATTTTAATGTATGCTGTTCTTCAAAACAATATTGCCAAAGAGGTTACAGCATCCACAAGGCTTCTAAAGGGAACAATCTCTTCCCACTCAAGTAGAAAATACTGCATTTTTAAGCATTCTGGCAGACCAGTTTGATCTAATAGTTAAGGCACAATTAGAAGCCAGAATCCAAAAAGCAGACCCCGCACCTGCGGGAATACACTAGGAAGAAGAAGAATTAGAAGCCAGGAGATTGTGGATTTATATGTTTAATAGATTTATATGGCTACCAGTACAAATATATGACCCAGTGGCTAGTATGAAAAATGATAAAAGCATATACCTTGGTGTATGGGACTCAGAACATGTCCTTATGTATGATCAAATAGGGTGGGTAGAAATAACCAGTGAGAAATGACTCGTAAGTAACTCAGCCCCAAGTCACAAAGGGCTTTAATGATGATGGCCGACACTGTGAATTACACTCTGAAATATACTTGTAGTCTATGCAGTCTGTGGAAATGTGATGTCACATGTGCTGAAAAACAGTACTGCTGAATGTGCCACCACATTCAGCACTAACTGCAACTTCCAGATGCCCTTCCAGATAGTAAAACATGTTGCAGTAGGTCAATCTAAAGATTCCTAGGGCATGAGTGACTATAAGTAATCCTGCCTGGAGACAGACAACAGCTGGATGACTTATGAGCCAGTGACTTTCTCTTAGTCCTAGTTACTTGCAAGCCACTTCTAAAATACCATCAACAAAACTGTACAACAAATAATTCAAAAAGAATTTTCCAATTGTATGAACATGCAAAATTAACACAAAGTCTTATATTATGTCCAATTACTTAACTACATACCTGAAAGGTTAAATAGCAATATTAACAACACTTACTAAGATAAAATGGATGAGTAATGTCTGCTGTATCTTTTTCCATTTGCAGGGCTTCTGTCTCCAAATTAATCTGTAACATTGAAACAATGCTTTAAAATTTTGTGCAGTTGAAGTATTTAAAGTTACATGAATTCCTGCTAAAATGATGCTCCATTATTTTTACAAAAGTATTTGATATATTGAAATGCAAATGTTTAAATATATTCATTTTTTACTTTTGCATATTTACATTAGATCAGGGGTGTCAAACTCGAGTTGTCATGGCGGCATCACGTGACGTATCGGGATTTTTTTCCCCTTCGCTAAACTGGGCAAGGGCGGGACCAGCATGTGACGCATCCAGTCCACAGGCCGCAAGTTTGATACCCCTGCACCAGATGGTTTATTTTACTAGATAGCTCTTCTTCAGAGTTCACTTCTGGCCAAAAAGACTAGAAACCAGCCAGAGACTATAAATCAGGAAAAAACACCATAAACCATGGTCATGTGACTGCAGAATGCTGCAACTGGCCATAAAAGTGAGCTGGTTTCCAAGTGCCTGAAGTGTGGTTATGTGACCATGGATATGTATTGCAGTCATTGGAATTCCAGAATGGATAAGTAGCTTTTTTGGAGGTGGGGATGTCTGTCATAACTTTTAAATTGCTGATAAGCAAGGACTATTTGTATACAAAACAGAGAGAGAAAACCAGTATAGACCTGTAATATACACCTTTTTTCCCCTCTGAAAACATCAGAGGTATTATAGTATTAAAGAAGTTTAAACTGACTTCTCTTCTGGAACAGAAGGTATTGTGACTAATGAAGCAAATGTTCACACTTCACATCATTTGTATCAAAGTAAGTCTTGTTCTAGTACTAAAATACTATTTACCCGGCTGACTTCAGCTTGGAGATCAGCAATTTGTTCTGCTTCTGAGACATAAGTAAAGCAAGCAGATGGTTTTCTACATATATCTAGAGTCCCCTGCAGAAGAAAAGAAAAAGACAAACCAAGTCAACCACTCATGAAATTAGGATTGAAGTTTAGAATATTTACTTGTAAATAAACTAATAAAAATTTAAAAAACTATCACTTACCAGAAGAGACTGACATACAGAATACATACCTGTATCTTTTTAAGGGTTTTATTTCTTTGTGTTGCTCTCTCAAAAGTAAAATCTACAGTTGGAAATTACTGTTGTATAATTTTTTGTGTTTAGTAATCAATCTTTACAATCTAAAATTCTTTATATACCTCAAGATATCAAGCTTATGAAATAACACACAAAGGTAATTAGAGCAAAATATGTGTCTATTATGAAGAGTAGGTTATTCTAACAGCAATCAAAGCGTTCTATTAAAAGAAAAGTGGTTACTAGTAAGGGGCAGAATGCAATTCAAATATTTATGAAAAATATGTTTTATGTATCTCTTATTTTTAAAAATACGATGTATTAGGTATGTGCAACATTATGGACTATTTAATGAATAAGAAACCTTAGGTGTGCACTTTATAGATAATGTGTCCACTCTCCCAGCAGAGTAAATAAACACAGACAACTTGTATGATAAAAGAACAGAAATTTGGACAAATAAGTTTACAAGGTACCTGAGCAGGCAAAGGAGGAAATGGACACTTCACGGAAAGGGCAAAGAGGGGAGGGGGGAGACACAGGACATAGTATCTTTCTGAGTTTCTTTGAAGGGTGACAAAAATTACAGAAAAAAACTGCAGGACGTGTACTTAGGCCTACATGTATATGAAACTACTTCTTCCAGCATCAGTTTTTTCAATTGCAATATTTTCCCAACAATCTTTATTTTCAAACATCATCACAGAAATCCATGACAACTCATATGATCTACAAATTACATTAATCCTAAATTTGAAGGGGCTGGATTGAAGCTGATTGCTAGATTCAAGAAATAAATTAAGTAATGTAAATCTAGGCCATTGAGTCTGTCAACAGATGAGGAAAGAAAAAACCAATTTACAATATGCTGTGAAAACAGTCCAAAATAAAAAAAATACAAAACACTCAAAAAGCCAGACAATATTTGACTTTAAGACAATTCCTGCTGGATGCAAAATGTAAGGACAAAGGCAATGACATGGCTTCCTTTTGCCAGACATCTGGGAAGCGTAGATAGAGGAAAATAGTCTTCCTCTCTCATAAATTAATTCCTAGTTACTTGACTATGGCACCAGATCTGACACAAGGATTGCTCACAAACATGTCCGCTTTTTTCAAAATCGCTTTTCATACACAAAAATCGGAAGAGCGCTCTATGAAATTCAGTGGAAATTCCCACATAAATGACAGTGGATATACCTATCTTGAAGTATTTACTGAATAAATACAGAGTGTTTCTAGAGTAGAAGATGATTCAAATCGCATTTGGTTCCAATCCGTGCATTCCCCCCCCCCCCCCGTCACATTTAGCTCATGGGATCCAAAAACACACAGGAACTAATTACAATGGAGTGGCATTTACATTCCTTTCCATGCCTAAATCTGGCCGGCTTATTTCGAAACAAAACCACCGAGCGTGCAGGAGAATCGGTGCAACATAATCGCGGGAAAGCGGCTTTTCCAAAGTAATCCCGGAAGAAAAAGGGACGGACGTGCTTTAAAGACACCCACCCCCCCAAAAAAAACCTGCAGCGCCTACAAATCATGAGTAATCTGGGCTTCTTTTCATTCTGGCACCCAGACTACCTTCTTAAGGTTTGGCTGGCACCGTTTGGGTGATCCACACAGCCTCAGCGGCGATTATGATTTGCCAAGAAAGAACCAACCGCCCCACCTGAGACACCACTCCCGCGGAGAGAGCCCGCGCCAACATCAGTCCCGCCGCCGTGGGCTGCACGGGATCCCAAGGGTTGGAGGAAGCCATGGCCAGGCAAACCTGCGGGCGCCACACCCACGCGCGCGCCTCGACCGCCCGCCCGCCCGCCTAGGAAGCGCCTCCCAGAGACGCCTGGGACCCGCGCGCCGCCATCTTGAGTGCGGCCGAACTGCTGTCCCGCCACGCGAGTCTCTCTCTCTCTCTTTACCACCGAAGGAGATTCCTCCCACTTCCGCTGTGGGCCGTCCCTTATCACGATACATCCCAGCGGGGTCCACCGAAGCATCGACTCATCTGTACAAAGAGTTGGTGGCTTTTCCCCGCTCACGGGGCATCCGGAAGCCCCCAAAAGTAAAAACATGGTGGCTCTTTCGGCCATTTTGATTGTGGCGGAAGGCGCTCGGGATACTCTGGGTAATCTTCCCCCATCCCCGAGATTGTCAAATATTATTTTTCGAGCGGAGAAGCACGCCATTAAAGGCTAGGCTGGCTGTCATCCGGGTGCTTGGCTCCTTTCGCGGACGACTGAAGTCGCCTGGCCGCTGTTCCTCGTCGTCCTGCGTACGCTTGTTGCTAGGATGCGAGGCTGTGCCGGCTAAGTAAAGGGATTAAGGTAATCCCGTCCTCCTTTCGGGAGATGTTTTTTTTTTTCGGGATCTCCCTTGGTGGCTTCCCTGGGGGAGATCTACTGAGGGCGTTGGAGTCGAAGTAGGAGAGGCTGAAGTTGGTAGGCTGATTAGGGGAGGTTAACTCAGTTAGAAAGTGCAGCAATAAAAATCGGGACGATCATTGGATGGCAGCGAAGAAGAAACTTTTGGGTCTGGTCGTTTATTGTGGAAGGAAGGAAGGAAGGAAGATCGATCTATCTAAATGGTCATCCAGCTTTTTGTAGCCGTAACGTGTCATCCTGGAAAGTTAAATCCCTTTGAGATTAGGCTTTCGTATCGCGCTAAACCATAATTTGTTTTTCTGGTGTTCATGCAGTGTGACCTGTTTAGCAAAACTGTAGTTAACTGGACCCAGCCTCTCATCCGGATTAGCGTGCGTGGGTTTAGCGTGATTTGAGTGTGGTTTACTTCAGTGGAGAAATAATTTTTCCTGTGAAGTTCAGGAATTGCGTTGATGCTGCCCCTCCCCTATGCTTCCCGCCTGTGTCTTTTGGTGGGAGAAAGAGATAACGCCGTGAGTTATCCTGCTTATTTTTTTTCCTTCCTCATCTATGAGAGGAAGAGAAATATTCGCCTAAATATACTTTGTTGCGGGCCCCTTGATAGTCAAAACTGAGGTTATCCCAAATTCTCTGAGTTAAGACTGACTTCACTTACCTGCCCTTCTCCTTACAGTTTTCACAGTTCCAGATAAAAGAAGGCAAGCAGCTATTGCAAAAGCCAGTGAAAGTGAAATTTGGTAATACAGATAGTCCTCGATTTACAACCATTTGTTTAGTGATTGTATGAAAAAAATGATTTATGACTGGCTTCCACATGACTGTTGCAGCATCCCTACAGTCATGTGATCAAAATTTGGGTGCTTGGCAACTGGCATGTATTTATGATGGTTGCAGACACCGTTGTGACCTTCTGACAAGCAAAGACAATGGGGAAGATATTCCCTTAATCACTGTGTTACTAAATTGCACTGTTAACTGTGGCAAGAAATGTCATAAAATGAGCAACTCTTAACAATTGTCTTGTTTAGCAAAGGTAATTTTGGGCTCAATTGTGGTTGCAAGTTGAGGACTACCTGTACTGTCTAAAAACATTGTTCGATGAACAAAGTTTTCTTAATATGCCAATGTGGGGAGAAAAAATGTATTGCTATTATTAACAAAAAATGGATACATGAACTTAAACTATAATCTCTACAGTATTTCTTTGTAGTACTGCTGATTTGTCACAGAAAACAGTAATTAATCAGGCAGTACTATATTAAGGAAGGCAAAATTAGAAACAGTGTGTACCTTGTTACATTTGGATTAGTGTTGATGCAAAAGTGTTTTAGAATAGGAAACTCTGACCTCAAGAGCAAAATATTTAGAAAGCCTGTTGATTTTATATGAAACAAATCTTGGGACTGCAACACTAGAGAAAACTGTTGTACTATTCATATGTGGTCAAAGGAAAGCACAGCTCACTGGAAGCTATAACTGTATGAAGTCTTGTACTTCATGGATTTATTTACAGTGGTACCTCAGTACTGTTCATTAATTGGTTCTGTGAGGTGCATTGAGTACCCAAAATAAATAAGTACCAAACACATTTTTCCATAAGGAATAATGTAATGAATCACAAGGCAGCCTACACCAACGAATTCTAGCTTGTGTGTTGATTACCAAACAAACGATGAGTATTGGGACAAAATTTTCACACCAAAATGCATTGAGTATCAAATTTGATTAATTTCAAAGCAGTTGAGTACCAAGATACCACTGCATTTGCCAAGGCTTCTATGCTGCTAAATTCCCATAGGCTGTAAATGGCTTACAAAATACTGTGTAGGGTTAAAAACATTAGTCACATAAAAGGCTTAACCAACATACCATCACAATTGTGTAGGCCAACTCTCCATCCCTAAATATGTTTACAAACAACAAACTCTTCATAGATATTTAGAAGCCCAAGGACTTCGTGCTTGGATGTAAGTACTGGAGACATGAAGTCATTATCAAAAAGACTTGCCTGTAGTTTTATTTCTTTTTAAATTTTTAAATTCAGTTTTATGTGTATATATTTGGAAATATGCTGAATCTCTGGAGTGGAGGTTAATAAATTGCCATGGACTCTAATGCTATAAAAACTGACTATCTGTTCAGTTACTATTACAATAATGTATCTATTTTTCCAGCAGTTATGAATTAATCTTTTTATGCAGAAACATAAACATACTCACTGAAAACAAACACTTTTGAGTAGGTCTTGTTTTCAAGTTAGCATGAGTTTAATACAGTGTTTTCATTTATCATTTCCATCTTTTCTGTTATATAGCAACATTTTCATATATTTCTATCTTATTACTAGTGAATGTTGTGTTGAGATTAATTTTATGCAATAGTGATGATTTGGGTAACTTATGTTTACTTGAGTCAGTGGCATGGAAGACCAGGCCCCAATTTACCATAGAGGTGAGAATATTAAGAAAATCATATGGATAAACCTTTATTTAATGTATTCTCAATTTACTTTTTAATAGAAAGTAATTTCATGTTGCCTAATGTAGTGTGAATGAGAGGGACTCCACTACACATCTGCCACAATCCTTTTGTTTGCCAGTTGCAAAGACAAGAACAGAAAGATGGGAAACAGTGCCTTAAAAGCACATTTGGAGACCGCCCAAAAAACAGGTGTATTCCAATTAACTGGAAAAGGCCTTTCTGAGGTAAATGTCAACTTTGTGAACATATGGCACAAAAAACCATTTTCCTTTATTCCATAAAATGCTAGAATTATGTCTTGCTTTGGAATTCAGAATGTTGTCTTTTTGATTACCATATTTATGGGACTAATTTGGCTATTTCAGACTTTACATTTTGGACCATTTCAAGCTTAGAGTAGTATTCTGGTCTTATTGCAAATCCAATAAGTATATTTTAAAATCAAAGTATTTTATTTTCAGCTTAATATTACCTAGTTTGTTTTTTTAAAAAAGCTGTTTTAATCCTGAAACCAAATGTTTGTCTCAAATGGAGCATTTAATGTTGAAATATTTCTGGATGCATTCATCCTGAATGCAATATATTTTGTATACTTCTAATAACAATGTTGAATATGTTCTAATTAATATCTATACTATAAAAGTATTGATACTGTTCTATATTATAGAAATCAGTTTGGATTTCTAAAGGTAGAACATTTAGTGGAAGCTTACCCCTGATAATTGTATTTAAAAATTGCAGTTCTGCACAGTTTTACTAAAGCTCTCTGATTTGGATTTAATTTCTAAAAAGAAATATGACTTAATGAGCTGTTATGTCCATTAAGCAACTATGGCAGTTCATATTAGGTTTTATTTATTTTGATTTTGCATAATATGAAATACTTTATTGTATTGGGTTTTGTTCCAATTATGGTTAATTGATTTTGGGCAGATTTCCCAATCCTTTTCCAATCTTTCATTATTTGGGGTATGTAAGACTACAAAACATAATTTTTATTACAAATATTTCTGATTTGGTATATTTTTTGCAGTTTTTAATTCTTGGAATAATTTCATCAATATCTGAATTCTTTTTCAGTTTCCTGAAGATCTACAGAAGTTGGCAAGTAATCTCAGAACAATAGATTTGTCCAACAATAAGCTTGAATCGCTCCCACCTTTTATAGGAAAGTTCTCTGTATTGAAAAGTCTTGCTTTAAATCACAACAGACTGAGTATGTTTACTTAAGTATCCTTAGCTTGCTATATATTGCATATTAAATAATGTTTCAGTACTAACAAAGATTGTAACTGCAGTTACTTGTTACTAAGGTAATGCATTGCTGAATGCTAAGTTAATCAAAATTATTTTGATTCTTATGAAATAGGGACTTGTTCAGTTAGAATAATTGTTATTACTTGTTCTCTTCTCACATCTTTTCAACTGCAAGAGTTCTGATGGAAGTGGAGCCTGTGTATTAATCCAGGCAATTTGGCAGTATATAAGTAGAATAAATAAATTATATCTGATAAACTGTATATTACAAAAGAACATTCCATTATATTATGAATATTCTAAGGAGGATTATATAGCAGAATAAAATATTCAGTCTTGACATTTTAATAATTGTGCTTTTTTCTTGGCAGCATGATTTAATTGTATTTATAATTTATTGCTAGCTGTATTACCTGAGGATCTCTGCAAGCTGAAAAAGCTGGAAATTCTACATCTGAACAATAACCAATTGACACGTTTACCTAGCAGCTTTGGACAACTTGCGGCGCTAAAAACTCTGAGCCTTTCTGGAAACAAGTTTCAAACTATACCTGTTCAGCTATGCAGTCTTCATCATATAGATGTGGTAGATCTTTCCAGAAATCAGATCCGAAGTATCCCAGACACAATAGGAGAGCTACAGGCCATTGAACTGAACTTAAATCAGAATCAGGTCTGAAAGTATATTTTTATAGTTGAGCATTGTTATGTGGTGTCCACCCACCTATGTCTCCATTTGGCTTCCCTGCACAGTGGCAGTCCCAGGTGATGCTGGCAGTGCTGATGAGGCTGAAATAGGAGCATGAGGCCTTCAATCAGCCCACCCCACCTCCAGGCCTCTACTTCAGCCCCAGAACCGGCAAGGAGTTCTTCCTCAAGCCCTGTGCGAGGGTCAGCCATCCCAGTTTCACAGAGCAAAGCCCTAGTCATCCTTGCTGTCCTGCACTAGATAAGCTCTGCCACACCTAGCTGAACTTTGCCATCTTCTGCTTCTGACAAAGTGCACCCATCTTGGCCTTATGTGAGAATGGTGTGCGTGGAATTACATTTTGTGTGAGCTGAAATGAGAAAATCTACAGGTAGTCCTGGACTTATAACAATTAATTGAGTTTCCTTTACAACGGCACTGAAAAATGACTTGTGACCATTGCAACTGTCCCTGGTCATATGATCAAAATTCAGATACTTGACAACTAGTTCATATTTATGACGATTGCAGTGTCCTAAGGTGATGGTATCCCCTTTTGCGACCTTCTGACAAGCAAAGTCACTGGGGAACACAGATGCAATGCAATGATTCTCTTAACTGTGGCAAGAAAAGCCATAAAATGGGGCAAACTCAACAATTGTCTCACTTAACAACAGACATGTTGGGGGTCAATTGTGGTAATAATTTGAGGACTACCTGTAACAGCTTCTTTTTAGGTACATTTAATAAAATGCTGAAATAGTTCTCTTAATAAAATCAAGAATTAGCTCTAACATTCTAAATTGATGTTAACATTGATGGACAAAATATAAACTACAGATAGTCCTTGACTTACAATAGTTCACTTAGTGACCGTTCAAAATTACAGCACTTATGACCATTTTTCAGACTTATGACCGTTGCAGCATCCCCATGGTCACATGATCAAAATTCAGACGCTTAGCAACTGACTCATGTTTATGATGGTTATAGTGTCCTTTTGTGACCTTCTGACAAGCAAAGTCAATAGGGAAATGAGATTCACTTAACAACCGGATTACTAATTTAATAACTGCAGTGATTCACTTAACAAAAGTGGCAAGAAAAGTCATAAAATGGGGCAAAACTCACTTAACAAATTTCTTGCTCAGCATAAATATTGGGCTCAGTTGTGGTCGTAAGTTGAAGACTACCTGTATATTGATCCAAGTTTATAAATCCATCCCTCCTGTGAAAATTAATAGTACAATTATCTTTTAAATGTGTAATTGGAGATACTCTGCAATTGTAATTGTGCACTGTGCTGAAATTGTAGTAGGAGTTTTCAGCAATCCTTTAGTCATTGTGGCTTGATTAGTTATAGCAAAACTCGGCTCACATATTGTCTATCAATATAGGACGAGTTTTTAGAAACATGATAATACTTTTTTGTTTTGTTATTTAATTTTTCTAATTGGGGAGACATATCATTGTAACCATCTTTTTGCTTACTTCTTTGGGCCTATAACAGATTTCCCAGATCTCCTTCCAGATCTCTCACTGTCCACGCCTCAAAGTTCTGCGCCTTGAAGAGAACTGCCTAGAACTAAGTGTACTTCCTCAGAGTATTCTTAGTGATTCTCAGATCTCTCTACTTGCTGCAGAGGGTAATCTTTTTGAGATCAAGAAACTCCGAGAATTGGAAGGCTATGACAAGGTTTGTTGGAAAATCCCATATAGGTATTTCTCTTTTCCACTATTTAGTCAGTAACATTTTACCATATATTTGGGTAGGGTAGTGGTCAAGTGGCATCAGCTGTTAAATGAAATCATAAAAAAGATAGCAATTTTTATAGCCACAATAAGCTTAGAAGTCCTGATTTATCTTAAAGTTTTGGAAAACAGTTACAACATTTTCCTAATTAGTAGATTAATATATCAGAGTTGTATGAGTGTTTTAAAAATATTCCCTGGCTTATTGCACTAAACCAGAAGTGTCAAATTCACTGCGTCACGTATCGTGACTTTTTTCCCCTTCACTAGACCTAGGGTGGGCATGGCCAGCACATGATGCATCCAGCCCACAGCCCATGAGTTTGACACCCCTGCACTAAACCCTATACCTTTCAAAACATTTGTCAAAGTGGTTATATAGTTTTATATAAGGACTAAGAGATCCCAGAACAGCATAGGGCAGCACAGATAATTATGGCTTAAAGCGGAAGTCCAGGAAAGTTCTTTTGGTGAACACCAAACAAGAACATACTGCATAGGTTCTGTTGAATTTGATCCAAAGAAGTTTCATAGGAGTAATATCACATCACTATTCTTAAAATCTTCATATGAGAGGTGACATTTTATAAGTATCATGCCTATTGAAAGATTCCCTCAAACTGAACTTGACTCCTTTTGATCACATGGACTTCCCCATGTAGGCTTCTCGACAACTGTGGTTTGTTTTTGCCCTTTTCCCAGATATTTCTTTGATCTTCCAACCTAGCTTACAACTAACCATGGCTGATCTTGCTTTTTTTTATGATCAGTCACAGTTAAATAGATGTTGCTACTTACTATTTCATTGCACATACAGGCTTTTATATAAGGCTCTATTGACAATTAAAACTTTCACTCCTATTAAATTCAGAAAAACCTATGCAGTATGTTCATTTGGTATTCACCAAAATAACTTTCCTGGACTTCTGCTTTAAGCCATAATTATCTGTGCTGCCCTATGCTATTCTGGGATTTTAGTCCTCAAGTGCGATGCACTATATACATTTGCAGGACATTGATAACTAAGGAAGAAGGAAACATGAAATACTATTCTATTCTATTATTATTGGTTGGTGAGATCCATATAACTATGATTTAAAAGAGTTCAATTTTAAGCTAAGTACAATGGACATTAGTGGCAAGTCATATGATTAAAATGAGCCCTCTTGAATTGACTGGACACTACTTTGTTTTATCAGATAGCTATGAACCTCTTGTCCAACAGCAGGAGATTTAGGAAAGACAACACAGAAAGACTGAATTAATATAGTATTGAAATTGTAACTAGTCAGCAGAAATAATTATGTACTAAACAGAAAAAAATAGAAAATCGTAAAACTAGAAATGAACTCTTTGCAAGTTATCTAGAACTTGATTTATGTGATATATTTTTCAACAAGCTTTTTTTTAACATTTTAGTATATGGAGAGATTCACTGCTACAAAGAAAAAATTTGCCTGAACTACTGTGCCAGTTTTATCTCATGAATGAAAAGATAACAAGAAATATGACTGATGTGTGGATCCAAAATGCAACAAGCCTGTTGGGAGAATGACATTCAAGCCTTTATATAAAGGCAAGAGAACAGTGACCTCTTGGTTTCAAAATGCCTTGATGTTTTAGATCTCACAAAATGAATCCAAGAATTGGTAACCTTGGATATAATACTTAACATCCACTTAAGTCTCCATCTACAAAGATTAAGAAGAAAATTACAAAATGACCTGAGCTGAAGAGGTTTTATGACAGTTCCTGACAACTTCATACACAGGTAGGGCAGATGGAGATAATGGGCTATGTGTATAGGATCATCTGCCAGGAGGCTCACTAATTCAATATAGATTAACTCTGCAATGCAAATCCATCCATCTCTTGGCTTTAAATATTTTACAGTGTATGTAGGGCTGGCCATTTAAAAAATTACGTACAATAGAAGCACAAATTATGGATGAGCAGATAGTGGCTTAATATACATAATAAAAAAACAGTTGTCCTAGGTTCACATCAGTCATTCTCTAGATGGTTTGTCTTCCACTTGCTAGTCAAATAGTTCACCTTAGTGCACTAAACTGATGGCTTGCAAAATAGGACACTGTTTGCATTTGAATTTTCATGGGAGTAACAAACTCCAGTGTTTGGGGGGGTGGGGGTTGATCACTGTATTGATGCCTTATGCAAAGCACCCATGGATATTTAAAATATGCAACCTTGGAATAATTTACATGCTTTTTACAAAAACCATACCTCCACAACTTTCTTAAACTTTTTTGGCACCTTTTGACAAAATAAGCTGAAATATATTCTTATGTAATTGGAATGGCAAACATATGCAGCTGAAGCTTTCTGTAAAATGTACTGTTCATGTAAATGAAATTTAAATTAAAAGGAAAAGCAACTCCACAACCCTAGGAAATTGTCATAAATAGAAATGATTGGTTTCATTGTTGGGTTGAAACACACAATAACCCTTACATGATGTGATATTCTTACAAATGCTTTTCATACACTACAGGTTCCAGCTATATTTCTCATTTTTTTCTACTGCTACTTGTAATCACAATTGTAACGTCCCATTATATGTTGCATGTGTTATAAATCAACAACTGCTACTATGCGTACCAATGGATAATCGTGCTATTTCTTCTAACACAACAGAGCTAGGAATGAGATTGGAGGTGAAAGGAGTTGGTCAGTTGTTAAACCTAGGAAATAGTAATAATTTCTCTTAACTATTGGTAGCTGTTAGATCTCTTCATATTGTGCTATAGTTAATAACTCCTTGCCAAACTATTTGGGTTGCAGATAGATAACTGGACTTTACCACTAAAGTTCTGCTTATGTTAATATAAAACTAAACTTTGTGGGCTGTTTTGATTTTCCTCTACTTGCCATTAAGGCAACAGAAACAGCAATATAATTTTTAGCAATTTCATTTAATATAAACTTATATCAAATAAGATTGTCTTGTTTTTCAAGAAAAACTACTTTGAAGATTTTGGGGAAAAAACCCATGACATTCCTGTCTATTAAAACTGAATTGGGAATGTGTATCTATTCCTGTTCTTAGAACTCCCTGTAATATGGCATCTGTATTTGACTCGTATAGAGACAATGGTTCAACTACTAATGGTTTTCTACTAATGCCATCTTATTTGTTTCATGCTATACCATATCATTTTCTAATTCTAATGGGTATTAAGGCTTATTCAAGAAACCATGATTTAGTTCACACATTGCATTAAGCCAATTCATCATGTGACATAAGTAAAGATTTTTCTTGAAACACTTTTCTTTCCATCATGAAACTCCAGGGAAATTTGGAATTCCTAGATCTTGTTTGTTTGTTTGTTTGTTTGTTTTTAAGCAAAGCTGACTATCCCATCAGCCCATATCAATGGAACTTACTAATGGTTTATCTACTGGACTCCATAGGGAACTAAAAGCTGGATCCTTAGCTGCAAGCAAAAACATTTAGAGGGTATGTCTATTAAACAGCATAGGCAGTTTAAAGCCATTCACTTACACAGGCACTTGAAGAGTGAAAATATTTATAAATTATATTTATTCAGTCCAGCAAGTATACAGGACATCTTGGGCATTCATTTACATTATAGCTAAAACAATTTGTACTGTTGTCTTGTGATACTAAACTATACAAAATTTATCATTTTTCACACATTGAAATACCAGATTATGGTATCAATTTTCAATTATGTTTATTACTAAGCAAATGTTCATGGTTCCCATACAACCTAGTGATAAAATGTTAGAGTACCATTTTGCTCAGTTGTTCAACTAATTAGAGCTTCATAAAATATTACTAGAAAAAAATTAAAAATATAGAGCTCCTGAAGGAATTGGGTTACTTCTGCAGAATATATTTTCCAGCCAAATCCTGTAATTCATTTTGGTATTAATAAACATAATTTGAGAGGAATGTGCTCGGTTTTTGCACTATGCTACAATTCCAGCATCCCATTGCACAAGGTTATATAGAAGACTAAGCTTTATAATAAAAATTAAACATTCAGTTGGAAATGTTTAAAGCATGAAGAAATTACCGTATTTAAGAACAATCACAGTACAATTAGATTTGTTTTGAGCTTTATAGTATCTAGATTGTTGTAATTCTTTGACTTGCAGCAAAACATGCAAGGACTAGAATTTTATAGCTTCAAGTTGAATAAAATACAAGTTCTACTAAATATTGTGCTGTTGAATAAATCAACAATTTGGTGGATTCTTAATTAGAAGAGAATTAAAACTTTCTTGCAAAAGACTGGGCATCTAGTAGATTTGAAATTTAGTCATTTGTATAGATATCAAAGAGAAACCAAATCAAGAACCTTAATCCTGAAATGGGAGTAAACTGGAATAGGCTCTAGGTCAAGTACTTATTACAGCAAACTACACCATGTGACCCATTCAACAGCTTATAGCTCATTAACAGTGATTCATAGTGGTTTCCCTTGGATCCTTCTACATACTAACATTTTTTAAAGAAAATTTGATAAGCAGCAATTCAAATACAATAAATCATAATTTGTGGTGTCTGCAGAACCATGCCACCATTAAAATTTTGTGAATTGGATCAAATTCAGGTCACTTTTAATAATAAAGAGGTGCTTGAAACTGATTTCTTTGAAAAGCGTGAGAATGTATAGTCCATATAGAAAATATGAAACAGTATCGTTAATATCACTAAGAAGCAGATGGCTTTTGACTTCATTCAAACTTGTGCCCTGATTTTGATGTTTTAACCGCTCCCAAATATTTTTTTAATAAATACAGTATTGAAATCACAATATGCTGCCCTCTACAGATTTGTACAGATTGTATGAATTGTTTATATTAAAAGGATAACACATTTCTACAAGGAATACTTTTAGGAATTAAGTTTGTACATTTCATAGACCAATCTCAGCAGTATTAATACCTACAAATACACATTTTTTTAAAAAAATGGCAGAAGTTTACGATATTTATATGAAGGCATATTTTAATTTCCTTGTAATCTCATGAGATTCCAAATAACTTGCTCCATGTTAAACTGTCTGAGTTGCCCTTTCCTCTAATTCCACCAACATACATAGTTTCTGTGAAAGGAGCAAAAGAAATTAGGATTGAAAAGTCCAATCTTTTGGAGACAAAAGTGAGAAATAAGTTTAAATCTGTCTGAGTTGCATTTATGCATTATGGATTTTTGTACGCTTATTTACCTAATTTGCATGCAAATTAGAATAGCTATGGCTTGAAAGTATACTTTATAATATATCCATTATCATCTTTCCCTTTCATGAAAAGCTTGGTAATATAATCAAATATTTTGAAAAAGTAGGGGCAAGCTTAATTTCTACAAATATGTACATTTCGTGAAAACCAATCATCCACCAATTCAGCGATATGCAGTATTAAGTGAGGTAATTAAATCTAGTGAGTGCATTCTCTTTGCCTTTATAATCAGTTAGTTTGCACTCTTATCTCTGAGTTGTCATAAGGAAAGTAAAGAAAAAAAAAGGGGTGGAGTGGTAAGACTAACCTCATAGAAAGGACAAAACCAAGAAAAATGAAGCCCTGAGGATATGAACATGAATAAGAAAGTTACACTTCTGTTGTGCTATTTTCCTGGATTTTCATACTAAACACGTACAATACAACAATGTTCTGCTTTGTTTCATTTTTTGAACAGTTGCTTCTCTTCTTTGGAAATTGAGGATATTTGTAGAGTGAAAAAATATTTCAGTTGACTGAAAACTCCAATGGCTATCAGTTCTCAATAAGCTTTTTGGCTCTTGTATTGGCTTGCTCAATACGGTCTTTGTTGGTTTCAGCCTGAAACAGAAAACAAAATGCAAAGCTACTAGTAAATTATAAACTATTCAAGTCTCTTTATATTTCTTCAAGAATTGTCAAGAATTAACCCTAACCCTAAAACAGAGACTTTTAAAGTTACATGAATAGAAAAAAAATCCCCTTTCTCAATTCTTTCAGGATATGGCTTTTTGTAAATTGCTAGGAATTCTGTAAAGATTCAGGGTATTCAAATGAAATGAAAGAAATTAAATATAAATAATGACAAATTCCAGCTTGGAGGGAAAGTACTGGAGTGAATGTTTGAGTCCACTGACTTGCTTAGAAAACAGCCACAGAAATTAGCCATGAAAGTACCATCATATTTAGGAGCAAGGAAAAAAGCAACATAGGTTTACAAGAGAAAACCTTTTCAGTAAGTTCATAGCTGACAGATACAAATACATTCTAAGAAATCTCATTATTATACTGCTACACTTAAATGTAGTATGGTTGTTAATTTTTTAATTTAAAAATTTAACATCTGAAACATTTAAAAAAAAAATGTAATTTAAAATATTTAAAACTCTTGTTAGCAAATATTTACAACCTATTTACTGTTCAGTCTAATGACTAGCTCTTACTAATCTGTTCACATACGGTACACAAAGATACTGTTGGTAAGCATATTGAGAGAAGCATGGCAGAAGAAATACTTAAAACAAGAATTACTTAAAAGAAAATGAGTTCTCAAAACAGCATGGTCACTTTTCTTGATATTATAAAGTGCTGCTATGACTTAACAGGGTTTATCACCAGTTTTGCACCACTATTCATTAATTGTCTGAACACCCATCAATGATAAACTTTTCAAAATTATTTATTCAAATATTTTTAAAAACTTGCTTAAATCAATCTTCCCTGATTTATACCTCATTTTCTCTAAAGATTGCTTTGCTTTAAAACTGGTATGAAGTAATACCAACTTCCTTTTAATGATATATTTATTCTTTCAACCATCTTATCACATTTGAATGGGACACATGCAAAGCAAGAATGTAAGATAATAAACCTATAACCTTGGGTACTCAGTGTGATGTCATGGACACTAACACTTCCATTGGTGTCTGCCAGGTTCTCTATCCTACTTGCATTATAAAAAGATTTAATTAACTAAAGACACCCAGAAAAAGAGGAAAGAGGATTAAGATAATTAATGTGTTTTTTTAAAAAACAACAACAAAAAAACCCCACAACCATCTGTGATGGCCAGCCAATGGTGCTGATTCCAAAGGCCATTTTGAGAGTTGACCTATTAGTCACTGACTGAAGTATTTATTCCTCCTCACCTCCTACCGTATTTCTGTCATGGCATTTTATATAAACAAGACTTTTTCTTGGCATTGGTTTATCCATTACAGAATATCAGTGTTTCAGAGAAACAAATACAGAACTTTGAGAAAGCCCAGTCAGAATAGAGCTACGTCAGCAGTATGTATTCTATTTTGGGCAACACAAATCTTTTTCACCCACCAGGATCTGATCTATAGTTCAATGTGGAATACATCTTCAGTATATATACATAGTGAGCTTGTGTGTGTGTGTGTGTGTGTGTGTGTGTAGAAAGGAACAATTCACTAATACAAGCATAGAACCACCAGTTTGTTTGTGCTTTGTGAGGGCAAATATGAGTTGCATCAGATTCCATGTTTACCTTGTACTTAATTCTTGGGCAAATTGCTTTTTTAAAAAAGCAACATCAACATCTTACTGGAAATCAGTGTTATTCATTTTATGAATGGACAGCAACAATTAGAAGGCACATATAACATACTTTTCAAATGTGTTCCTCATTCCCAACAATACAGTATTTATTGGCACTGGTATTCATTTCATTTTTCATATTGTACCATGATGGAAATATTATTTCAAGTTCACAATCCCAAAGGGTTCATCATGAAATCAATCTTAAATATATCCTACATAGAAAAATAACACTTTGGGTGGAGAAATGTTATCCAGACAAGAGAACAAGGACACAATGTTTTGGTAAATTGGAATATCTCTACACCAGGGGTGTCAAACTCGATCATGTTGCAGGCCGGATTGTGACGTATCATGATGTTTTTTGTGGGCTGTAACCGGGCTGTGGGCCACCAGTTTGACAGGCCTGCTCTACACCATGGTACTGTATTCTAGAACAATTAGCTACTCTTCTCAGCAATGAAGTCTCTGATAATTAAGTTTGTTAAAGATCCAGTTCTCACTTCTTACCTTCTCATTTATCCGGTCTATCTGCTTGTTTTGTGAATCGATCTCAGCACCCATATCCACGGCCATATTTTTCAGATTTCCCAAGATGTTTCCCACTTGAGTTAAGTTATCCTCCATCTCATCTTCTCTGGCATCATTTGTTATCCTTTTCAAAATATCAGAAAAAACTGCTTTGAGCACTTGTAAGTTCCTTCTTCATTATAATGAACTAAATTCATATTCTCTCTCCCTCTCCCCCACTCCCTGCCTATCCACATACTCACACTAGTCAAACTGCCATAGGGCAGTTCTCAATAGAAATTAAAAATCATCATCAGTTAAATCAGAACAATTACAAAAATACTAAAACCATAAACACAAGTTTAAAAAACAATCATAAACAGTCCTAGTTCTATCTCACACACACATTTCATAACTTCAGTCAAAATATATCTAATTGGCAATTTATAAAAAATGTTAAAAATAATCCTGTGTTTTTGTACATTTTATACATTTCATCAATCATGTTACAAAATTTGATTCAAAACGTTCTATTATTTGGAATCTTTCAAAAAAGTACTAAACAGTGTTCCGAATAAACATTCATGATTTACATAGAACAAGTTTCTCATGATGGTTTTCAATATCCCAGTACTGTTGCAGAGAAACAGATACGGAATATGTATTCATCAGTGGACGAGAAGACTATTTACCGCTTTATGTATCCTCCACTTGGTCCTCCTGAGGTCTGTTGTTGGTAATTTCCTGCCCGTCCTGGTTGTCTGATTATTATATGATCACCTGAATTTTCAAAGTTCTCACCCCAAGTTGTCTTATATGCTTTACTAGTCTCAAAGTTCTTCGTTCTATAAGAAAAACAAAATAGCTTCAATTAGCTAAAAAGATACACAATTTAAACAGCCAACTGATTTATTGCTTATTACACGATCAAGTTTGTGATTAGAAAGAAAAATGTATGTACCACTTAGCATTATACTTATGGCATATCTTTTATTTAATGAATTGTATGAAGAAACTTAAAGAGCCAGCTTACTGCAGTGGTTAAGTCACCAGGCTAGAAACTGGCAGCCAGTGAGTTTTAGTCCTTCCTTAGGCACGAAGGCAGCTGGATGACAGTGGGCTTATCACTCTCTCAGCTGCAAGGAGGTGGCAATGGTAAACCACTTTTGAAAAACTATGCCAAGGAAACTAGAGGGATTGGTCCAGGCACTCACCAGGCGTCAACAAACTGACTTGAAGGCACAAACCAACAAAATATTGAGAAAATTATATTGTACTAATTTCACCAAATCATGCATCAGATAATCATTACCCTAATGGTAACAAAAATGAAGGAATAAATGCAAAACTTATTTTTCTATTCCAACATTTATACAACCAAGATAAACCTTGTATTGTTTTATGCTGTATTACTCTATAATATTTAATTCGTATTTGGTTCTGGACTTACCCCGTACAGTGATACCTGATATTTTAAAACTGAAACAGGTATCCTAAGGCTATGGGCATTCTTACAAAATAGTTGCATGCTGAGTAATACATGACAGAAAAACATTTTTCCCGATATGGTAGATCAGAGTTAAAAGAATATGTGATTATCATAACATTTCATATTTTTCCTCATATCTATGTATAAGCTATTTTCTGTAAGCTATATAGGAAAAATATCCTAATAGATTTAAATTGTATATCAACTGCAACTTCCATTCTAAACATTGTAACTATTATTTCAGATTAATCAAATCAGAATAAATAACTAAATATAAAGTACAAACAACACGGCACAGATACAACTACAGACCATCACAAGGTTGCTTGCATGTTATCAAAACATGCACATTCAGACATGCATCATGTTAGAACATCACCTTCAGATAGCTGGTTAGCAGTGCAAACTGCTTCTTAATACAGGTATTTTCCTAAATTCCATTTTGACCAGTTAAGTGGATCCAACCTCTGATGTTAAATCTTCATTTTATTAAGAAGGAAAAGTGGGGTGATTAGGAGAGAATGAAAAAGAGTGAACAGTAAGACAAGCAAGCAGATAACTATTTGTTAGCTGGCAAACTATTTCAAAGTAAAGCTGAGAGTATGCTATAATAAGAAAAAAACCAGCCTTAACACAAGTCAGGAAGAAAAGAAATATCATGAATACTATATTCAAAATTTGTAAAGGTGCTGTGCTAGTCTCACATATATTCCTTCCATATATTTAATAGGTATTAGATCATTTAAAATCCAATCCAAGCTTGTATTAATTGCTTTAGTTTCCCCTTTCCAATATATTACCAGATTTAAGTCACAGGTATATTTGCACATCTAACTAAGCCTTATAGTGTGATACTACTGGTGCATGACCACTGGCTTTTCTTCCTTGATTAGCACAGCTTGAAAAAAACAATTTAAATATTCATTTTTTAAACTTCATTATGTCATCCACCACAACTTGTATTTGTCATTACCAGAAAACCCCAACCAGAACAAACCCACAAAAGTTAAAACATTCTGGTCATTATTTTATTCACAGGTTAATCTTATGGACAACTACAGTTAAGTCTAAATAAGCATTTCCCAACTTTTTCCTTTTCTATAGGCACCACTACACTGAACAGAATGTTTTTGTAAATTGCAAGAAAAAAACAGGGGACAGCAACCATAATTGGTGGTTGTCATGGCACTCCAAAATTATTTTTAAAAAACAAATACATTTTTAAATGGCTGAAATTTCACAGTACATCAGTGTTCTTGTCTGAAATATTTTAAAATTTGGGGTAAAAATGACAATAATGAAATCTTTATTTTGGAGTTTACACTACCAACCACTGCAACAAACATTTTCAGGCTTCATAGATCTGGAGAAAGGAGCCATCATTCACACTTGCATGCACCCATAAAGTTTTGGATAATACCCCATTGGAAAACCTGAGGGGGCAGGTTGGGGTCAGATAATCTCAGAAAAGGACTATTTATGTAGTTGCTCAGAGTATACCTGACTTAATAGCACATAAATAAGACCATATGAATGCAGTCAGTGGCTTGGACAATGTTAAGGTAAAATGTGATTTCTTTGAATTTTGTTTATCATGTTATGTGAACCCAGTTGCTAATGTTTATAAACATGGTTTATGGTTTAGGATTATAAATGAACACAGACCATGGTTTAGTATAACATTCGATTTGTGTTTTGAATTCTGTATCAGGTTTTTTTTCCATCAGAGAGAACAGTAGCTTAATTAAATTTTCTAATCACTGAAGTTCTAAACAAGAGTGATATTTTTCCTTGAAAAAAGTGTCTTACCAATCTGGTTTTAACTGACCTATTGCACGGACAGACACAGAGACCACAGCACTTATTAAGCTCTGTCAAGTTCTTTTCAGCTTCTTTCATGTCTTTGTTTATTTGATCCATACCTTCTTCTATGTTGTTTAATTTTTCTAGGAAAAAAAAGAATCTTTAGAAACTTTAAATCACGTAAATGCTTACACTTCATGTAGGAAGGTCTGCATTCAAAACACTTTTTAAAAAGCATTTAAAAGCAGCTTAAGAAATGGAAAACTACTGCAAGCCTATGGACAATGGCCATGCCTGTATCCGGACTGCATTAATTATGTATCTTTATTATGTCTCATTATGAAATATAAGGTTCTACATTTATAATAAAAGATGCCATATTGTTCTTGTGCAACTCACCGCCTTGTTCATCTAACATGGTAATGGTTTTGATTCCAGTATCTTGGGACTATAATGGGGAAAAAAAGAAATACAGAACCACTACACCATGGAATTAATGTAATGACACAATTTGCTACAGACTATTGTGTGGAAATACTACTAAATAATTACATAAAAATTGATCAGCATAAATACTATATAAAATTTCCTTCCAGATAGAATAAAAATTCCAATATTGCAAGTTATTTTGCAATGCTGGTATAAGTACATGGTGAATTAGTTGCTTTTGTTTATTGGTCGCATGATAAAATTTCAATTTTATATAAAGTTTTATTTGTTTATTTTTATTTATTTAAGAAAATTTATATGGCAGTCAAACTTACTCTCAGTGATTCTGGGAGAGTTACGAAGATAAAAACCCGATATTAAAATAATTTAAAAACAGAAAATTAGAGAAAACAGCAGGGAAATTCTAAGAAAATCTGAGAAATACTTCCATACATCTAATGCTTGATGAATATAATATACTCAATGTCATTTCATGTTCTCCACCTGATTTCCCACCCACCCCAGCTCAAAGAAAGCCTTTAACTTCTTCCTTACCTCAATAGCCATGCCAAGGATCCGCCTCGTGCTTTCCAAAGACTAAAATAAAGATAGGTTTCATTTCAGGAATGGAGATTTTTAAAGACATGTAATTATTATATAATTTTAGACATTACTGTAAGTAAGCACTACAGTATACTCTTATTTCTGACACAATGCAACTAAGCAAGGTTTTGTCTTGATTAGTGGTATTTTAAAACTGAACATTATTATGCAGTCATTATTTTCCAGACAAATCCTTCTTTTTAGATTCTGTGCAAGTGTGTCCTCGTGGAATCTATAAACATTTTTTTAAAGAGTCTGAAATCTGTTCTATTGCAGCAATGAAGACAAGCAGAAATACACCATTAGCAAGTCTCTACCTCTGTCTTCCAAATCTGGTGGAATTGCCCCTTGATGGTCTGTTTTGGCAGGGTGAAGAGGATGGGAAGGGAATTGTTGCAATGGCTGATCCACTCTGCCTTTCTCTTACCTTCTCTAAGAGAAAGTAGTAAGAACCCTCACAAAAGAGGCCACCTGCTAACCGTGAAATGACCATGTGGGGCTAAAATACAGTGGGGAGGAAGGAGGCATGCTAAAGTGTGGCATCTATAATATTTCCATCTTTTCTTTTTTGGCATACCATCCTTGTTTTCTCCCAGTTCTCTAACTTCCATTATGATATCCTTACTATTCCCTGCCTACTGTACTAAGAAAGAACTTCAGCAGAAGTAGCCATTTCCACAGGTTAATCTTGATATATAAAATGTGTGTGTGTGTATAATTATATGTGTGTGTGTGTGTGTATAAAACATCGCAGTATGCTAAGTTTGATTGTGCTTATTCATGAGGGATATTTATTATATGGTGTTTACACACAGGGCTATGTGTGGCACAAACAAAACTCTCTCCTTCAGAAAATGCATTAATCCTAAGGAAAAAGTATTTTTGCTTTCTAAATCCAAGTGATTTAGATCAGGGCTGCTGTTAAACTCGCAGCCCGCGGGCCAGATGCATCACACTTTAGCCATGCCCATCCTCATTTTAACAAAAGGGGGGAAAGTTGCGATACATCACGCAACAACATGTCATCACAAGTTTGACACCTCCAATTTAGATGATTTAAACCTCCCCTTCACTGCAATATTATCAAGCAATATAGGATAACCAATCAATTTTAGGGGAGATCATGCACTCTAAAAAGTTTATCCACCAAATTATTGGGCAATAATATATTATTTGGAGTGCTTACGTCATCTGTAACTTGATGGGCTCTCAGTTGAATTTCTTCAGGTGACAACTCAGCCATGACTGACCCGTGTTTTTCAACGCCCAACTATTCACAACAGGATTTCTTCTAAAATAGTAAAATATCAGTGATAAGGGTATAATCTTGACCAATTTTAAGCAAATAAAGTGTGTCCTATTAAACTTTTATTTCTTAAATTTATATGCCAAATTTATAACAGTTCAGTTGTCAGCTTTCTAGGAAAAGAAAACAAATCAAAATTTCAATATTAGAATGTTCTATAAAAATAACAATATGAAATACAATACTTCATGTATTTATTTATTGTTTCAATCAGTTTATATGGCCATCCATCTCAACAAGTGACTGTTGGCTGCAAACAGAATTAAAACAAAGTAAAAATAATTACAAACATTACCAACACCGAACTGCAAAGTAGGCAAGAAACATCCAACTCAAATCATTAATGTAACCAAGAAATAGCTCCCTGAACGCAATCCGGGTCCCAGGCCCAGGACTTTAAGGCCATCCTGAACTTCAGACAATTAATGTCTTTAATGGTAGAACTATGAACAGTATACAGATATCCTACACTGTATCTTCATTATAAAATAGCAGTTTAAATAAAAGTTACACTTCTACATGATAAGTTAGGAAATAAGGAGAAGTCAAGTTTGCTCCAACCGCCCTCTTTACCAAATGATTCTCATACAGATGGTCTTCCATAACTCTTACTAATTTTGGACCTAAGAAATTAATTTCTTACTTTTTTATAAACGATCACTACTATTTCTAAATTATCTAAGTCCTATTGATTCCCTCACTTGTTCAATTCTCCTGCTTTTTGAGGGCCCACCAATCTTTTTTTAGATATTAGTTAGTATAAAATTACAACTGTTGGGCTCAGGCAAAATTGGATGGCAAGTATTGTTTTCTTTCCCAGAGAAAAATACATTTCTAGGGATGTATTTGCAGAGAGTACAAATTAAACAACCTTGTTTTAAATAGGACTGACAATCATATTTCAGTTGCTTTTACTAAATAAGTTCAGTATTCAAATCTGAAGAAAATATCAAACATTCATAAATACATTTCTAGGGATGTATTTGCATAGAGTACAAATTAAACAACCTTGTTTTAAATAGGACTGACAATTATATTTCAGTTGCTTTTACTAAATAAGTTCAGTATTCAAATCTGAAGAAAATATCAAACATTCATAAATAGTAAACAAAAAGATGGTGTAATTGACACACATAAGGGCAAAGATAATTTGCATTCAGGACAATTGTAACAATGAAAATGGCAATTCTGACTTGCCAGATAGAACTATCAGATCTAAATAGCTACCTTAGATAAAGAAGTCTGCAAGTTGCCCAGATTCATCTCTGGTTCCTCCATTATTATCATTCACTGGAACGTAACATACAATTATCACTAACCTATGGATACTACTTCTATGCATACCTATAACTCTTAGTTATCACTTTATATTTTTTGACATACATCATTTATAATTTTGTACCTGTAGTTCCCTGACTATATTTACAAAGTCTACTCTACTGTATCAGACCATCTTCACCCACATCTATTAGATTTTTCCCTTTTTCTCTTAGTTCCACAAACATAATGTTTCTTTCATTTCACTTGGGAAGTAATCTTCCTTGCTTTGTGTTTACATGCCTAGACATAGTCCTCTATATGCTGTGGTAATCAGCCAGATAGGCCTGTAGATACTAATCTCCTGGGCCCATGGTTTGATTAACTGACACTTTCATGTCATACTTTTTAGTAAGAGGAAAAGAGAGTAGACTAAGTTAGTGTCCAATAGTCAACATTCCTGTAAGGACAATGCTCGTCAATTTTGACAAATTTGGCTCAGTATTGCCACAAATGTAACCAAAGCAAATCTTACTGCATATATTCTCATACTATTTTATGAAAATTAAGATTTCTAATCTAGGGATTTACAAATTAACATATTATTGCCTGCATCCTAGTAATCAGGAAGTATATGCAGTGTTCAAAGATACACTTCCAGATGCTTTCATTTACCTATTCTTGGGATTTTTTTGTCACAATTAATATAATAAAAGAAACAAGTGACATTTCACCCCAAAGCACTATGTGAAAAACACAAAGTAACTTACATTTATGCAGCATTTTTCCAACTGTTTTTCCATTC
Source organism: Oxyrhabdium leporinum (assembly GCA_032468155.1). NCBI lineage: Eukaryota > Metazoa > Chordata > Lepidosauria > Squamata > Cyclocoridae > Oxyrhabdium > Oxyrhabdium leporinum. The sequence goes on from JANHFL010003277.1 coordinate 127,059, forward strand.
TACAAGTCAAAATGGGAACCTCTGCAATTTGCTAATGATATTTTATTTTTAAAGGAGTGGAGACTGCTATTTAGATATATACTGTATTGCTATTTCTGTGCCATACAATATTTCCCAACTTCCATCACAAAGAAATGTGGAGGAGAAATATTAACTCTGAGCGTCCCTCTATTCATGCAGAAAGTACAGAAGAAGTTGCTCTGCAGACATATGCAGAAAAGGTCTTCGCCCTTCTCTCAGGGATCCCAGTTTATTAAGTTGTAATATTAGGATATCTTTTCAGCAGAAATCGTTTGTTCTTCTGAGAACTAATTATGAAATTTGTGAAGTAAATCCTCAAAATAGAAAAGCAGACAACTTCTGTCAATTGGCTTATATTGACTGCATTTGTCCACTGGTAAATTGCATTCACTGATGGGACTTGATTCGCCATCCATGCTTCCCATCTCGGCCCCAAACTTCAGATAAGAAAGGTACATGAATGGGAATACACTTGCAAGAAAAGACAGTGATATAACTAAATAAAGAACTGAATTTTTAGTCGCTTGGGGACAATTAGGATAGGTATGTTAAGTCTATCAAATGCTTAATGTACCCATTTAACTTTCATTTTATGCTTAAAGTGCTATTATAGTCTACCATTTTGCCACTAAAATGACAATGAGTACAAACATATGTCCCTATAATTCAGGATGAAGTAAAAAACTTAGATCTATGATGAAACAACTGACTTTCCAAAGTACCTATGAGCTTTCATTTAGGATGGAACTTATGTAAATCTGTTAAATTATACAGACAACTTCCTGATTCTGAAAATGAAAAGCAAAAGAAAGGCTGCAAGAAAATAGTTGCATTACTGAACTATACTTCCCCAAAGAGTATAAACGTCTATCCAGTAACTAAAGAATTTGGCAAATGGGTATTTTTTCTTATAAAGGGAACCTGATTTTACACAACTCTCCACTGTGAAGCATAAGAAATACATGAATACTGATTAAATCTGAAAGGGCGTCCAGATTTTGTTTCCTGTCCTTTGGCCTATCCATTCTTCTGCCCTCTTCCAATCTGCACCACTTAATGGAGGAAAAAAAGTGAAAACACTACTGCTTCCTGTTGCTCTTGTTAAGGCTTTTTAAAAAATGCAGTAAGGAAACAGATGCAGCCAAAGGGATAATAGCCACCACTAAGTCAATACCTCTCGTTTTATGCTTCTCCCTAAAAGTCCTAAAACAAGTAATAAAAGCCCTCTCCAGTCCCAACGCCTCTTTTGGCCTGCGAAGTGAGGGTTCAGCAAAAGGAACCCCACAAACAAGAAATACAGCGCCGCCCGGAGAGGAAGCCAACCGGCAGCATTCCTCCCGAAACCCAACCAGCCCAAGCCGAGGCCTAAGCCGAGAAGCCAGGGCAGTCACGGACGCTCCCCCCACCAGCCCCCGAGGGGTGACAACTCCTGGCCCCGAAGTCGGTCTCGCCGCCCGGCTCCGAGGGATGATGCGGTGCTCTCCCCTTCCCGCGCCCCTTCCCTTCCCCTTCCTCGCCGCCCGCTTCCCTGGACTGCTCTGCCGCCGCCTCGCCCAGGAACCAAGCCGCCGCTTACCCCCTTTGCCTTCCTCCGGCGGAGGAGAAAACCCTCGGCGTCCTGAGCCTCTGGCATCCCCCGCCACCCACTCCGGTCCCTCCGGCGTTCTAGCCTGGCTCAAGGGGGCCTTGGCCTCCCTCCCACCGCCCGGAGACATTCCTCGCTCGCCCCTTCCTCCTTTCCTGCCCGCCCGCCCGGCTCTCGCTCTCCTTCCCTCCGGAGACTCACCACGGCGCTTCGGTGGCAAAAAAAAACAAACCCGAGCCCGCTCCGCTCCACTCCACCCGCCAGGCCTTTCGGGCCTCTGGGCGCAGATCTCCCGCTCTCTCCGCCGAGGGGGACGAACCTCGCGCTTTCGGTTTTCGGAAGCCCCTTCCCGCAGCGCCCTCTTCTTCTTCCCTCCGGTTCCTTCTGGGGCCTAGCTGTTACCTCCTCCCGCCTCCCTCCTACCCGGTCTCTGAGTCGCAGCGCATTGGTCGCTTTGGAAGGCTTTGCTAATACCTATTGGTGGGAGGAAATGATCGTCATGCTTATCTCCTCTTTCGCTTTCTCAGGTTGTTGATTCGCCTCCATCATCCTGTTGGCGCTGAGTTTATTTTTTTTTAACAAAACCCCATTCAAGGTACAAAAGGTCTCAGCTTTAGTAAAATCAGATCAGGGTCCTGCGGTACGGACATATGCCCCGACAACGCATCTTCTAAAACAAGTATATCATCATCACAACAACAACAATCTACATGGCCCAATGACCAAATCATTGTTCAAACATATCAACACGAAGATAATATACAAAATGCTAAGTGCTCAAGAAGTACAGTATACTGTCCCATCTGGCAATTCCCTCCTTGAACTATACACATCTATAAGAGCTCTGGAAATATTAAGATTTTCTTTCTTTCAGGACTCCATACTATAAAAGAGCTCTTGTTTTTATGGGTTATAGTTATCAGTATTTACAGTATTAAAAAATAAAAATGATGCAATCACTGCTATTACCTTTTTTCAAAATTGTTTGATGGAATTTTAATGCTGTCTTACTTTTCAATATAGGTTGGCAAACAATTTGATTTGGGGGGACCCTGAGAAGGTCTTGGGAGACCTCCAAGTGTCCTAGAACCACACTTTTCTCAGGGGCTTATATGAATTGTTTGCATTTGTTCAACCTGAAGCTCCAGATAAATCATAGATTACTTATAACTGTAAATAATGAATAATGAATTAAATCAAAGATTTGAAGGTTTTACCATCATGGAGCAAAAACATAGACTGAGAGATAAAACTCCTTGATGTCAGATGTAGGAGTGGAGTGTGGCATTACCAGTGTGAATGATACCCAATTGCACATCTCCATCTAAGCTGTGACACAGATGTCAAATTCTGATTTTCATATCTGGAAGTAGTTAAATGGGATGAAACATATTAAAGCTGAGCCCAAACAAGACAGAGTGGCTGTTTGTTCATTGTAATGTTATATTGGTCCTGGCACTGTCTCTGGAGGTAGAAGAGACTCATGTATATTTGGTGATTCTCCTGAATTCACAGCTACTGCTGGATGATCAGTTAAAGATTAGAGCCCAGAGTGCCTTTGGTCAGCTTTGGTTGGTGGCTAGTTGTAACCCTACCTGAAATGTGAGAACCTTGTAACACTTCTTCACATTTCTTTTCTGGGCTACTGTAATGGGCTCTAAATAAATCTACTTTTGGGGATCATTTGGTAACAATAATTGGTACAAAATGCAGTGTTCTACATACCCATGCCTTGGATTTACTTTTCCTATATTTGCTCCATGAATCTACAATAATGATTGATTTGATTGTTACAGAAGTACACATGGAGTGCCTCAGAAGATCCTTTATGAAAATGGATCTTTAGTGAAATGATGCAGGGCAAAAAATTGTGTATAAAAAAGCATATAAGAGTATGAATGTGACAAACAACTGAGGAAAGATGTTGTATCAAATGTGTAGAGGGCAAAAATAAGTTGAAATGATGTCAAAAAAAGCAATGTACTTCTGCCTACTTTGTTATAATTGTTAGAAATGAGTATATTGAGTATTCTTAATTGAGTCTTAGTATAATTAGTTGAGTATATTAAGAGATACTTAAAAATAAGTTGAATAAAGTGGTATCAACAGTGTTTTAAAAGTGTAGGTGACACAGGGATTGGATCAAGAATAAATAGATATTAAATGAATACATTGAATTGAATACAACAGTGGGTGACCTGTTTAAAACCAGCACATTGAGGTGGTTTGGTCATGAGGGTACAACGAATAAGATCAAATAGCAAAACAGAGATATGAAGGGAAAATAAACAGATCAATTAAGAAAAGACCAAGAAAATTGAGTTGGATAGAGTTGGTAACATCCTCAAGAAGGGACAAATGCATTGCAGAAAAGGAGATGCTAAAGAATAAAAGGCAATCTATAAATTTATAACACATAAATTGCATTTCTTATTTCTACACTCAGCATAAAGCTACTAATTGTGAAATGGAATACTGTAATCAGAGATAGGTATGGAGGTGCCGTAATTAATGGGAGCCGTGATTATTATAGCTCATCCTATGAAGGCATATGCCTTTTTCCTTTTGATTATTGTTAATTGTTGTTCCCTTATAAAATAATGAATTTAACTAAGAATCCATGCCTTGAGCCAATATGTTCTGCTACTTTTATACCAAGGTAATGTGATCTATGATTTGATAGTGATTTCATATGGGTCCATGTAAAAATAATTGTGTAGCCCTTAGTGCTCTCTGAGCTTTGTTGTTTGCTTGTAGATGTTTTATTACTCTTCTTAGCAACATCAGTGCTAACAAATTGTGATGCAAAAACATCAGACCTATGCTTGGTGGGTTTCATAATTGTGAGATATTACTTTACTGTTTCATGTAGATCCTGTTTAAGAATATAAAAAGGATATGAATTTAGTAACATCCATTCTGATTTCATGGATCTGACATTTACTTCTTTAACAGGAGACAACTGATAATGCCAGTTGTCCACAGATAAATTTCACTAATATCAGTAAATATTCATCTTCAAAAGAATATCCGTCATGCTAAATTAATTTTTGTTCTTCAGTATATACACAGATCAGTTATTTTTTGTTGTTGTGCACTAGTTGTTTGATTTTAAAAAGATCCTTTTTTTTAAAGCTTCCAGGAGCACTATCCAGATTTTTCGGTCTAAACTAGTAGAAAAACTATGACATGGTTGTAGCAGGTTTTTAATAGTCACCTTGTTATCAGGTACTTTCTAAGACACAGCTCCAGCAATAAACTATGAGGCCTTCTATCTTACAAAGCTGGAAACAATCACATGAAATCAATAAGTAGGAAAACTCTGCATGACTGTGATTTATACTCTAGTGTTTTGTATTAGCTGTGATGCTGGATAAATTAATGTTACATAAATTGTGTCTTTTCATGCTACCTGGGCTTGGAAATTAAATATGGTCAAGCCAAGCAAATACACTACATGGATGGAAAATCAGCAGGAAATGCCAAGGCTGTAGTGCAAGTTACACTGAGAAACTGAATAAACAGGAAAGGCATGTCAAAGCACTTCCCACTGGTTGCTAAGATAATTATACATGTGTCCTTAAAGCCACCAGGACCTGAATTTAAAAAAAGGTATTTTTTCATTTTATTTAAAAACACTCAAAGGTAATCTGTTACTGCTGTGATAGTGTTAAGCTCTTTGAGAACTTGTGCATATATATGCATTTTGTTTGGAAAACCTTAATTTTCAGTTCACATTGTCAACTGCTCTTTAGTTTCTAGCCATGCCTTTTTATTTGGAGCAAGAAGCCAAGATTATTTCTTCTACGCAAATCTCATTCAGAAGCACTCGAAACCGAATTGACCAATAGCCCGCTGTACAAACCCAATAGAGCACTGCAGTCAAAAGGTAACCTCCCAAAAACCCCAACCCCTACATCTACCAAAATGCATCACGCTCTGTTTCTTTGAATTAGAGATACTCGGTGTGACTCATTTCCTGTTTCTATGGTATTGCAAAACCGGCTTCCCTGGATTGTAAACTACTATTCCCAGAATGCATACAAAAAGAGGATTTGGTTCTCTGATTGGTTGAAACCATACGAAGACGCTCCCGGCCTGTGGCGCGGTTCTCTTTTGGGTCGAGCTTGCAGGTCTCCGGAGGAGGCTGCAGCGGCAATGGGTGGGGTTTCGGTAGCCCATCTTGTTGGGTGATGCACTCGTGCTTCGCGGCTGGATGAGGCGGATACGATCTGTGAGTACCGCGACGGGGGCTGTTACTCCTTCGCCCTTCAAAATATGAGGTGGAAGCTGAGCTGAAGTCCCGGACTGGCGGTTTGCTAATGTTGGTAACACTTGTATGGGGGTGAAGCTTTTATTTTCTTTGGAGTCGGCTGGAAAGTAGTTAAGCAATCTTTGAGGAGCAGTTGATAAGGAACCAACTTCAGAAGTTTGAAAAGCAGCCGAGGACCTAATACTGTAGCACAACGGATCCCCCGTTTGTTATAAGAAGTTAACGTTCTTTGCTTTTAAACCACAACGTTAGAAGAAAACACAGGAGCCGTATAGAAAGTTCGGAAATGTTTCAAAACTTGGTTTTCTTCCACCAAACTTGACTTTCGTCATAACTCGCATAAACAGGAGCATCTAAGAAATAAGCACGATAAAGGCTTATACTTGGACTGCAGTTGAATAAAACCGCTGTGGTAAAAGAGTCCTTATGTATCCTGTTCAGTAGTTCTTGCCAAACTGGAGAGCCAATTCAGCCATCAAGAACAGAAAAAAAATCGAGGAAATTACTAAAGAAACAGTTTTTAATTGGCTAAAAGGAAAGGCAATAAATAATTAAGATAAATTCCTTTTATTCCCACTTCACAAAGCAGCATAAATATGGGAACAGTGGTTAATTTTGCTGGCTTACATTCCAGAAGACTGGTATAACAGCTGAATGTAGGGTAATTTGGAAACTTTTTTAGACTCCCCTATAGGCTATGTACATATGATATACAGAGGTATAAATTAACCAACTTGAGTTTTAATTTTATGCGTTGTGTGAATTTGGTCTGTGAGTTTAGTTTATGATTCAAAGTAATTGCCAGCTCAGAAAATTTTGTGAATTGAATCAGTAAAAGGGAAGGTATCATTGGATAAATGAATTGTTATAGAATGTGAGGAAGTATAACCTGGAATAATAGTTTTCAGTGTAGCTCAGGGGTGTCAAACTCGCTTCGTCATGGCGTCGTCACATAATGTATTGGGACTTTTTTCTCCTTCGCTAATCCTTCGTGATGCATCCGGGCTGTGAGTTTGACACCCCTGGTATAGCTTATTTCTACTGTTTTTCAAAAACATCATAATCACAAAGGATGATATAATATTGAGCTACTGTGTATATTAATTCCAACATCATTTAAAAGTTACCTGTGTATTCAAATAGAGCCATATTTTTAAATAGGATTATCATTACTTTATATATTTCATTTACAATTCATACTGATTTGAAAAGTACT